>JANVFT010000121.1:0-121468 GCA_028011325.1 Lentinula lateritia | reverse complement strand
AGGTGGTTCGGTGTTTCGGGGTTGTGTGGGGAACTGGGGTTCATGGTACGGGGATAGGTGTGTTTCGTTGAAGACATTATGGATTCTTTTCCATGTGCGAGGGATGTTGAGTTTGTATGAGCCGGGTCGATCTTTTCAAGACTTTAAACGGTCCAAATCGTTTGTCACCGAGTTTCTTCATTGGACATCTGTCGTTATGTTAGTTCCTTCGAGCCAAACTTTATCACCAGCGTTATATTCTATCGCCTCGTTCCGGTGTTTGTCATATTGGCGCTTCATGTCCTCAGCGGCTTTTTCAGTGCCGATCCTACTTCTTCCTGATCTGTTTCATATATCGGCAAACTCCTGGGCGTTGGGTTTTGTGACGTCATCTTTGGTGTGGTTCCTTTGTATGGGTGTCTGCCATTGTCTGCATAGAAGGGTGAAACTTTTGTGGCTGAGTGTACTCGGTCGTTATACGCAAACTCCATCATAGGAAGCCATTCATGCCAGTCACTCTGATGATGATTCACGAAAAGGCGGATGTAATGTTCAATTTCTTGATTTATCCGTTCCGTCTGGCCATTAGTCTGAGGGTGGTATGCAGTTGTATAGTTGCTTTCGATTCCCAGCAACTTGTACAGTTCCTTCATGAAGCGGGCGTGGTACTGAGGACCTCGATCGTGGACAATCTTCCGGGGCATTCCATGGACTGGGAATACTTTGTCACGATAGACACGTGCCATCCCTTCAGATGTTATCGTAGTATGCGTGGCAAAGAGTCGTAATCTCTTCGTAAAGTGATCAACAAACACGCTGATGGCATTATATCCTCCAGACTCCGGTAACTCGCCGATCATATCCGTTCCGATGATTTCCCAAGGCTCAGATGGTACGTCATGTGGATGTAATGGTCCTACAGGCTTGGTACGATGTGTCTTTGTAGCTTGACATTTTTCGCAGCCTTCCACGTAGATCCTGACGTCCCGACTGATTCCTGGCCACCAGTAATTGCGTGTAATCAACTCAATGGTTTTATAGCGGCCGGGGTGTCCTGCTGTCTGGGCGTCATGATGTACCTGTATGATCCGTCCTCTGAGTTCTTTGTCCTTAGGGACATAGATACGTCCTTGCCAAACTGCTAGTCCATCCTCAGTCTCAAGCCATTCCTTGTCTTTAGATTCTAGGGCGACTTGTACAAGCTTGTCTCGCTGGTTTTTCTTTCTACGGATGAGATTAAGTAGATCATCTTCGGGGGCTGATGTCTGATCTGTCATCTGAGAAATGAAAAATTCTGGTTTTAGCAGCGTGACGTTGGTATTGTCATTCTCCCCTTTCTCAAGGCCTGACATCCGTGACAGGGCATCGGCTTTTCCCATTGATTTCCCAGGCTTATGGAAGAGCTCGATATGGTACTCTGCAATTTCGACTACCCATCTGGCTTGTCGTCGGTTCAACTTCTGAGGTTTCCGGAAATACTGGAGATTTTGGTGATCTGTAAAGACTTCAACAGGTTCTTTCGCGCCCAGTAAGTACTGCCTCCAGTCCGAGAGGGAGTCCATGATGGCCATCATCTCCTTGTCGTAGATTTCATAGTTCCGTTCAACCTCATTGAGTGACCTGGACCTGAAAGCTACCGGTCTCCACTTTCCATCGACATTCTGTGACAAGACTGCACCATTAGCGTAGTCAGAGGAATCGGCTTCAACTCGGAACTTTCCAGCTTCTCTCGGGATAATGAGAGTGACGTCTTCGATAATCCGGTCTTTCAACCGATCGAACGCATCCTGTTCAAGAGATGTCCATTCCCAAGTCGCATTCCCTGTGAGCCGTGTTAGGGGTTTGGCAATTTTACTGAAATCTCGGATGAACCGGCGGAAGAAGTTGCAAAACCCTAAAAACGATTGTAGTTCACGTTTTTTCTCTGGTGGCTGCCAGGTTCGAACTGCTTCAACCTTTTTTGGGTCCATCCGGATTTGTCCATTGCCTACAATGATTCCGAGATATTCGACCTCCTTAGCCTCAAAGGTACACTTTTCGGGTTTCAAGTACAGCTTGTTGTCTTTTAGGATATCAAGAACCTTTCTGACGATGACTCGGTGTTCCTCAATGTTGTCCGTGAAGATAAGGATATCATCCATGTAGACAATGACATGTCCTTGATCAATTAACTCTCGAAGAATGTGATTCATGAACGCTTGGAACGTGGCAGGTGAGTTTGTAAGTCCGAAAAACATGACCGTAGGCTCAAACAAGCCTCTGTTTGTCCGGAACGCTGCTTTCCATTCGTCTCCTTCCTTGATCCGGATGTTATTGAATCCCCATCGGACGTCCATCTTGGTGAAGATTTTGGAATTCTTTAGCTTATCGATGAGTTCCTGAATCAATGGGAGTGGATATCGATTCTTGACAGTCATGTCATTCAGCTTTCGATAATCCTGTACAGGTCGTAGCGTTCCATCTTTCTTTTTGACAAAGAAGAAAGGTGAAGCCATGGGCGAACGTGATGGTCGTATTCGTCCCAATCTAAGGTTCTCTTCCAGGAATTCGTCTAAAGCCTTCTGTTCTGGTGGACTGAGGGGATAAACTTTGCAATCAACTGGCTTAGAGCCTGGCGTTAATTCTATAGCATGATCCCATGGACGTCTTTCCGGCATTTGGTCAAAATCCTTTTTACTAAATACATCAGCATACTCGGCAAGGTACGGAGTAGCAGCATCTGTAGTAGTGGTTTGTACTTTGATATGACCTTGGTCGGAGAGATATCCATTCCAATCGAACCAGAAGATCCTTTCACCGTCGACAAGCTTTTCCTCTGTACCATCATCTTCAGGTGATTCATAGTGTGGCAAATACCCGCATTTGTCAGGACAACGTTCAAACGTTAATGTAGATTCCTTCCAATCAATGCTGGGATTATGATAACGTAGCCAGTCTATGCCTAGGAAGATATCCGTCTTGCCTAAATTGGTAACTGCCATATCTATTCGTTCGGCATGATCACCTATCACCATTCGGACTTGTACGTAACCTTCTATGGAACCATTTTTGTTCAGAGTGCCATCAGCATTATAGACCGGCATTTTGACTGGTAACTCCTTAACAGTGAGCTGGTGCTGTTCTACAAAATCCTTATTGATACAGGATCCTGTGGCTCCGCTGTCTAGGAGGGCTTCCGTTTCAATCTGTACACCATTGTCGATATTCTCAATAGTCGTTCGCAACTTTAGTTCACGTCCTCGGGTACCTCGGACGAATCTCTTACGACTTTTGAGATTGGTAACTGCTTCTGTTGCGGTTGCATGGTTCAGATTTCGTATAGCCAATACCGTTTCTTCCGATGCTTCTCTGACACGACTTTCAGGCATCCAGGCTCTAAGGATTCCTATAGCCATGGGAAGTTTGTCCATTTGTAACCGCTGCGCCACCCATTCAGGTGTGTTTGGTTCATATCTCACAGGTTTTTTCTCAGTTCGGTTCGTCATTGTAGATAAGTTATTTTCATTGGGTGTACCAGTACTACCGAATTCAAAACTAAATTGACTGTCTACATATGACGATGACGAAAAGTCCAATACTGATTCTGAGATTGGCCCCGGCAGACCTGCGTCTACTGCTGGGGCAGGACAAAACCCAATTCTTTGGCCATAGCCTCCTGATCCTCCTGTGTCATCCGGCTCCACATGCCTCTGACAAATTGCGGCTTCGGCGCTTTCTCTGGACAGAACTTCGCAATGTGGCCTTGCTTGCCACAATGGAAGCATTCCCTGTTACGACGCGCAGCGTCAATGTCCATTGGTCTGCCTGCACCTTTGAAAGTAATTCCGGTCCCATCTTTCCTATCCTGGGTAGGTACCGCAGGGGTTGGAGTCTTGGGTACTGGAGCCTGTGTCTGTGGTTGCCATTTCTGGTTACTAGGTCCCTGCCCAGCATTCCGCTGGTATCTGTTTGACCAGTTGCGCCGCATTTCCTCACGACGCCACCACATGTCATCGATACTGATGATCTTCTGTTTGAGTTCATCGAACTTTTCGATTCGCTCATTGCTGGTGCCATATACTTGATCGATCAGCTTAGGCTTTACGTTCATTTCGATCAGTCTGATGACATAGGGTGCATCCTTGACGTATCCGGCATCTCGCATGATAACTTCAAATTCCTTGAAGAAATCCTCTGCCCTCTCATTGGGGCCCTGGCGGAGATGTTCTAGCCTCTCCTGTGCATTCTCTGTAAGTCCTTTGTCTAGGAAGGAGGCATTCAATGCATCCTTGAATCCTTTCCACGTGCTAGCCCATTCTTCCTCATCATCGTCGAAGTTATCATCCGTGTAATTCTGGACCCAGCTACTGACTTTGGGACCTCGCATATACGAGATTGCAATGTCAATTCTCTCATTGTCTGTAGTGACTCTGTTCCTTGGATCGCGAATGTAAGCAAAGAGGGTACGGCGCCACTCTTTGAACTGGGTTTTATCGCCATCAAAGATACTGGGTTCTCTGAGCAATGACTTGCCATGAACATGAGGAGTAGTGACAGGAGTAATGGGAACAGGAGTCATGGGGATAGGATCAGGAGTAGGGTTAGACATGCTGTAGTGGGGTGATATGTAGGCAGGTATGAATGAGGTGATGTTTCGTTCGATTGAAGATGAAGTGGATGGAGCAGATGAGTTGGGGGAGCGGGGACGATCGGTTTGTACCGAAAGTCTAGGTCGTCCTAGTCTTGAGGTGAAATCCGTTGTAAGGGAGACGAGTTACTAATGCAACTCGGTGGTGATGATGGGAAAATGTATGATTGGATTCGTAGAAGTCAGGAATAATGTGGGGAAGATTTCGAAAAAAGAGTACGATGATGTGGGAAGCAGCCTTCCACTCTCGATTGATGAACAGATGCACCCTCCCTGTCTAGGAATGGAGCTCGATGTGCACGCGAAGACCCCTCTCCGAAGATTAGTGATCAGTCGACGCTTTCGTCTGCCAGTACGGTGTCGGACTCAACGTTACACCTTTGTACTATAGGCGACACTGCTCGAAGAGAGAGTAGAAGTCTGTGAAGGGTTGGTAAAAATGTGAGCGGGGATAACTGTGATAGGGATATGATCGCGTAGCGTGTGACAGGTGGTAAGAATAGCTTTGATCTTCTGTCAGCGACTGGTTCTAGTAACGGATGTCACCAGGCGTCACACTCAAGAAAACCTCAAACAGCGGGGCGATAAAGAGAACAAGCAAAGTTCTGGACTAAACCAGGTAGAATAGACGAGATCAAAGCTAAGGAAATACAGCAAGTAACTACAGCTTATATACAAGTAAACAACCCTCTGCCCTAGTAATGCCCAACGCCCTGGGTTAGTGGTAAACATGAGTAGAACATAAGTAAAGCAATGTGTAAGTAATGAAAGCTCGATCGTCATGCTGTATATGTGTTGTGAGATTGCTGTGTTTAATATAAGTAAATGAAAAGCGCATGTTGTATCAGTAAGCATAAATAATAGGTCAGGTGACGAGATAAGACAAGATATAGGATAAGGGAGATAGAAGATAAGACAAAAGATAAAAGATAAGACAAGATAAGGAAGAGATAAGATGAAAAAGAAGTGATCGTAACAGGTGGGGCTCCACATGCGAGTTTAGACATTTGATTGACAAATTTAGGCTATGACAAAAAAGAACGTCAAGGTTGGCGTAGTGTATGATGGCATATACCTTCTTCACGGTATATCAACCGAGGCGCAATATCAATATACACATTTCACTTCTAGACACTGACACTGCTATGCCGCACAAATTCGAAGACAGCGCTGCCTCAAGTAAATTTATCAAGAAAGATATGCAGGGTGAGTATTGATTTCAATTCTGTGCAATGTCACCAACAATTACCGATAGCTAAAGGACTTGGTCATCCAACGGCCGTCGACAAGGCACCAACAGGAAAAGACCTCTACCGTTCTGCGCCTGTTTATCAAGATGCCCCCAATGACCCTCCTGAACCAATGGAGACGTTGAAGAACCCCAGCTCTGCGGGAACGGATTTTAAAGTCGGAGCAGCAGGAACAACGGGAACATTAGAGGTTGTTAGAGACGCCCCGGTACGTACTGATTTCTTGGGCTTGAGCAACTCCGCATAACCCCTCATGATTCTGTGCAGATGAGGAATTTACCTCCGGAGGTCTTGGACAAATGAATAGCCTAAACAATGTATCTTCACATAAACTGACCCGAGATAACACATGATCGTCCTCTTAAAACTTGTCTTTGTAGTTTTCGATCGCATTCCTGTCAGCTTTGGAATGATGCAAAGATATAGAATAAGTGATTGATAAAATTTAAGTGTCGAGCGGTAAGAGTTTTACTCATTCATAGAAGCTTCGCCTTCGACCCTCTAGACCTCTCCAAAATCATGTACAACACAAGTATGATCACAGTGAGTATTGCCTCCAGAGCTCCTTTTCCTGCTGACGGTTGTATCGATTCGTTTCCCCTTTCAAATGCCTTGCGGCTAGCGGGTACAAAGTGAAATTGAGGAATGGACTCGTTGGCAGGATTCCTCAGGACGATCTTTGGAACGTCAATGATAGGCAATCGGTTCGATGAGAGACCTCACCCTCCGACCAGATTCGATTGACCAGAAAAGCCCAGTTACGTCATTGGTCATGATTGATCCAGTCCAACTGTTGTTGCCCGTTCTGCAGAAGAAATTATGAGGCGATGATCAACAGGCAGAAGAATTTACTAACGATTCTACTCCACAGACAATCCACTGCATCCCTTCTGCCTTGTCAGTCACCACATTGCTTCCTACGGTGGAGGGGTTGTCCTTCGTCTGGGTTTGATTTCCAGTCGAGAAAGAGGTGATTGCCCCGTTTCCAGATATTTGCCACTAGATTATGGTTATGATGGATAAGTTCCATATATCAGAGCAACAGAAGGAACACACGCACGACACTGTGGGGTGTTTGAACTGTTCCAACACTGATTGTCTCCCCAGCAGAAGGTGGTGCAAGAAGCTTTTTCTTTGCATCATTAGGAATATGGATCTCGTACAGGCCGGGAGGAAGTGCAACAGACATGGTGAGTGTAGGGAATTTGCAGTAGTCTAATAAATGAGCAATTGATGTTGTCCTCTAGAGAGAACGTTACTTACCTTTGCACCTTTATATCTCGCCAAATGTTAAATTCGAGTAAATCTGTTATCCATTGTCGTAGCACTGACATTTTAGTTGGATGATGCGACAGACAGCTTACTCGCGCCCTCTGCAATGTATTTCGAATACGGATTTTTAGTATAGGACAAGCTTTAGAAGTACCTACGCCACGGTGGCTTGCAAAACTCGCACCGCACTCCAGCTGGGTTCACAGCTTGTTTTTAGTGTAGGATGGCGGCAAAAAGTTTGACCGATACTAAAAACCATTCAGAAAACAATTGTTCCGATGGGGCTGTGCAGTATGATTATTGAGTTTGAGTTGACACACCTTATGATCACACTGGCAGCAGAAATGCATCTAATCGACAAGGTGCTGTTTCATGCATGAGTACAGTTTAGGCAGACATAGTAGAATAATAGAGTGTTTGCCTGAGAGCTGCAGTTAAGTTAGAAGGAAAACTTGCAATCTACTGCAAGCTCTCTGGTTTATAGGTACAGATCAATAATGTCGGAATAGCAAGCAGCTTCAGCTTTATGATGCTCCTCTATGTCTTTGACCGGGATTTTCGTTCCATCGACATCTGTGGGCCAGCCCGTGATATCCCAGTCTTGCCAAGGAATTTCCAAATCTCCTGCTGCAGACAGAAACCAGAGGAAGATATCAGGTATTGAATACAAAGTTGATATATTCTATCCTTACGCTTTTGAGTCTCGATCTGAGTGTAACATAGTCCAGTGAAACCCATTTGTTCGTTTGTGAGGAGTGTATGATCCATCTCCATTTGGGTTTTGTGAAAACTTACAGTGTTGGGCGTAGGATCGCGTGGTTCTTTGGAATAAACCTAATGTAAAGTTTCCGTCAAGCAAAATATGGATGGGGATCAATGGGCCATACATACCCTGTTGAAATTTGCACCAGATATGAGAACACACTATTTGACTGGATGATCTTGAGCAACTTACGACGATTAATGCTCTCACCAGCCTATCCTTTTTACCTTGTCTACGTTGAGCAAATTGAGGTCATATATTATTCGAGAGTAATATGGAATTACTTACACAATATCTTTTGAGAGCGCTCCACACACGAATTTCTCGCCGTTTGGTTTTAATTGACTGCCCTTAAAGTTCAACCTTTTGGATTCGTCGTGCTTTTTGTTCTTTGGTGGAAACATTGCTGATTAGACGGGGAAAATTATAAGATGAGATGAGTCTCACTGACGCACATAGTTCAGAGCAAAGAAACATCGACTTCCTTTTGGCAATTGCAGGATAGGATAGGATGAGGGTAGCGACTCGTGATAGGGTAGACCCCGATCTTGCAGCTCAAGCAGTCGAGCAATTGGTGTCGCATAGCAAGGCATTGCTAGAATTCTGACAAGAATGGGCATCACGAGCGAGATGGAAGTGAACTTCATGATATTTGATTTGAAACAGATGCTGAGAGTTGCGAGAGAAGAAACGAAGAGACCAGCTCGTTGAAGATGAGGGAAGAACAGCAAGGGATCCAGGAGACTAACTATTGAATAATGAGTACCGTTGTGCTGACGAATGATTGACAATTTCCGTCGGTCGCCTATATAAATGCATATGGCACAAAATAACATTTCGTCCGCCCGCCCGAGATGTGCTGATATCTATACAGATCGTATACCTTCCCTCAACCGTGGCTTGCCATTCCCTCGCTCAAGGTGTGCAGCCGTTCCCGTAGCTCTGTTACGGGACGTAAAGGCGATTTGTATGTCTTGTTGAGCAAGTATGTATTTCTAATTTCGAATTTTTTGGTATATGTTTCTGATAGTTCCATTTCTCCAGAAGCGCTTCTACGCTCCGTTTTTGCTGGTAAAATGGATCCAGAGGGTAATACAATAGAAGATACCGCTGTACGTCGTACATACGTATACCTTGTGTCGAGGGTCGGGAGCTTTTGAAGAAGTGATCACCGACTGCTTCGACTTCTACTTTGTGTTTTAGAGCCGTTTTATGCAGCAAAAGATCCAAAGAATTACTGGTAACTCCGTGCGTATTCTGATGCATTTTTAGGACTCCAATTCAACTATTGCATTCGACGTTGTTCTTATCCTGGACAATACCCTTCAAATAGGTTCACTGTCGTCTCCACTACTACACTCACCTTCCTGTCAGCCTATTCTCAATGCACCGGAAGTAACAGCTCTCTTCTCTGATCCGCTTGCGTCCTTTCTATCTTACACACCTGCCAGTATGATCCGATCGGGTAGGGAACCAGGAGGTATCAAACCAGTGTACGGTCTAACAGTGTGCATCCGTTCCAATGTGCATCCGTTCCGTATCAGCGAGCCTGTAATATCTGAGGAGCTTGAGTGGTAGTGATAGCGAGCGACGAGCGACTCCCTACCGTCACTGCTGAATCTTTGCTGGCCAAAGATCAAAAGCTGTCTCGACTCTCAGTTTTCTAGATCTTCTCACACTTCCATCTTGTCGTTTTTCTTTGTTCAACTCGATAGAATCGCTGTCCCACGAAAACCGTGTGTCTTCCAACGACTTTCTTGTTCCTCTTCGGACTTGTTTCTGGCGTGTCTGCAGCCCCTCCACCGGTCAGTTTTAGCTATCCCCCATCGGGATTTTGTTGCACGTTGACTAAGTATTGAGGACACAGATCAATGCCTTTCGGGCTGGCATTACATTTCATACAACCATGACATTCCGGATCATTCCGAGTTCGGTACGGTGAAGGCGACATTGAAGCTGTTACTTCCGAAAGACGCGAAGATGCCGCAATCTGAGCATTCCTTCATCTACTACCAGTTTACGATGAACACCTGGAATCTATCGGCCGAGACGAAGCTGGGGAAACTGACGCGTTTCCCATAGTAATTGTGGTGGCAGTAGCAAGGTAAGTTCGTGTGTAGGCGATATCCTAGTAGGCGTTGTTATAAATGAGATTTCCAGTGCCGACTGGATGAGAGAACGAGGTAGATTCGAGGAATTTAGCTGGGATAATACTCCAATGGTTCAAGAAAGAAGAGACTTACACATTGTCCCGAACATCCTGTAAAGTTATAGATCGATGAAACGCCGGCCCTGGAAGAATAGAGTAAAGGATATGTGATTCACATACAAAATGATAAGAAACCCGCGCACAACACGCTACAAAGAGTGATATCAATAATGAGTTGTTGAGGCTGGAAGTATTGCGCGATATTACAGGCGTTGGATTAATACGCAGCTAGGTGTAACCCAATGAGTCAGGTTCATAGTCGAGGAACTATTGGCTAGAGATATCGATGCCGGAGGACTTCCGCGCTACCGAACGAACAAGTTCAATTCCAATTAGTTGAACATATCGCCAGTACGATCAACAGTCTTCACCGGCCAAAACCACATATAGATCCCACTAACGTCCAACTGCGTCGCAAACACACCTCCGTTAGCCTGCGCAAACCCACTTCCAAAACTGTTCGGTTTCTTTTCTTGTACCACACACCCTGCGGCCGTAGAGCAATTCGTTCGGAGAATGCTCCCTGATTGTATCGAGTTCGTGCCTAGGAAACATCCAGAGGTGGTTTGGAGGGCGTATTGGTTTGAATCAAGGTTGTTGACGGCTTCTATGATGTCGATTTCGCCGGAATTTGGCCAGAGGACGTCAGTGACGAGCATCCAGAATGAAGGCCAGACCTGTTAATGGGGAGGGATTAGATAAGGGTATGATGAACTGGATAGGATAAATAACGTACGGAACAGCCATAGGGTATGTGTCAAACGTCAATAACGACAAGACCACCGATGGGATACGTGTCCTTCGTAGTAATCTTCACCTACAGAAACAAATGAGTAGAGCATAAAACAACAAATGGATATGGTCAACGCACCGTATTCCTGTTCCACCGTCGCAGCTGCCGTTATATTTGTCGCATTATCGACCCGTATTATCGCATGGTTGGTGTTTGGGTCGATGTAAGTCAGATTGGAGCGACAGCGGGACGAGCCTCGAGAAGAAGAGTAAATTCAACCTCATGAGCTTATCGTCATGTGATCATTCTCGGCTGTCGGCTTCCAATAATTGCCGAAATCTGCTTCCAACCATGACCGTTGCAGCGATCCTCACTCTCACCAGACTGGCCTCTGCGATTGCTATAGTATATTCTAGAAGCTCATGCTACTATGTCCTCCAAAAGTAAAATCAAACTCAACCGGCGAAATTTACCTTTTGGCTCGCGAAATTATCTAGGATATCATTCTCAATCAGATGTGCGAATTGGGAGAACTGGGAGACTGAGGTTGTCTACTAATGACTTGGAAAGAAACGCGAATCTTGGAACTCTAACGAAGGAATCAAAAAGGTGATTTGAACGATCAATTGCTGGATTTGCCCCTTCTTAGTCGTCTTTCTCCCGTCAAGGTGTCTACGAAATCTAGCCGCGTATAAACCTCCGAAAGATGCCTTTCCTCAACCGTGGCTGCCATTCCCTCGCTCAAGGTGTGCAGCTGTTCTCGTAGCTCTGTTTGTGGGACGAAAAGGCGATTTGTATGTCTTGTTGAGCAAGTATGTATTCCTAATTTCGAATTTTTTGGTATACGTTTCTGATAGTTCCATTTCTTCAGGCGCGCTTCTACTCTCCGTTCGTTTGCTGGTGACACTTCGCTACCTGGTGGTAAAATGGATGCAGAGGATAAGACAATAGAAGATACCGCTGTACGTCGTACGTATACCTTGTCTCGAGGGTTGGCTGTTCATTAGAATATAGAGAAGAGAAGCTTTTGAAGAAGTGATCACCGACTTCTTCAAATTCCTTTAGTTTGCGCTAACCACTGTGACAGATAGGTCTCCCTCCGGATCAAAGCAAAGTGCCGCTACTTTGTGTTTTGGAGCCGTTTTATGTGGCAAAAGAATTACTGGTAACCCCGTGCGTATTCTTATTCATCTTTTCTGGGATTCGAATTCTGACTATTGCTCGAAACAGAGTCGTTGTTCTTATCCTGGACAATACCCTTCAAGTAGGTCCACTTCCGTCTCTACCACTACACTCACTCACTCACCTTCCTGCCAGCCTATTCTCAATGCGCCGGAAGTAACGGCTCTCTTCTCTCATCCGCTTGCGTCCTTTCTATCTTCCACTCCACCTGCCAGTATAATCCGCTCGGAGCCGGAACTCGTCGAACTTGGAGACGATGGTACGGGTTACCGCTACCATATCTCACACGATTGGGATTGGGATGGTCCGCCTGTCGTGGTCGACCCTTCGAAAGTCAGACATGCGAAAACAAAGCGGACAGATCGACGATCTAGTCTCGTCTCTGACTCCAACTCAGTCGAGCCGATTCTTCAAAGACCAAAATTTCGGATGCACCAATTCCTCACGGGTAGGGAAGCAGGAGGTATCAAACCAGTGTACGGTCTAACAGCGTGCGCCCGTTCTTCATCTTTTCTCTCCAATGATTGACCGATCGCCGTTGTTTTTCCTTTTCCCCCTTGTGTTTGCCTATCCAATCCTGCCTCGTCACCTATAGCGCGATTCTGATCCACACCGCTAGAGTTGGATACACTCTCTCGCCGCCTGCGCTAGCCTCTCCAGATTTTGAACTATCACCTCCCGGCAGTCCTAGTACATCGACCCGCATTGCCTGGGCGTTCTGTCGTCCAAATCCACCCGATCGACCGAACCTCTTGCGGCAGGCGCTGGAGGAGGAGGGTTTGACCGGGAAAGTAGATTGGAAAAGGGTGCGTGAGGTCGCAGGGGTTATCGATGAAGATGTTGCACCTAGAAGAGGTTTGAAGAAGTCTTCGCCCTCGTTTGGACATATTATCAGAACACGCAGTAAACTGTAGCGAAGTATATCATGAATGCATGGATTTTAGTAATATTTCTTGACTGTAGGATGTCTAGGAAGGACTTTTGGGTTCTCCCTTCTCGTGGTAAACTCGGGGAACGTCTTTATGTTATACATTCGTAAAAATGAACATACTGTACATACACATTAAAAGAATTGGACAACCGGCTTCTTCTTAGTGCGAAGTCAATATGCTACACCATGCAAGGGCATTCCGTTGGGGAATAGTTCTTTGAAAACATCAGGATAATGACGTTCCGCGACGTCCGGATGGCTCCTGCAACGCAGAACAAGAATCAGAATCCAACCCAGAAAGAACGGCTCCATCGACTGACTTTGCTCTGCCTAACAGATATACTTTCCCGGCAACGTCGTGAGCGTATTCCGGATAGTTGATAGCTATTCGAGGCCGTGGGTCATTATCGTTCACAATGTAATAATTACTACTCACATTCGGTTTCTGGAAGTACACCTCTCTCGTCCCGGAGCTTGAGTATTTCCGGAGGCACTGGAAAAGAGCTCGTTTAGTGATTTCGAAGGGAGTAAGGAGAACAAGAAGGGCCTACTTTTCAGTGCGCTTCCGTCAACTCTGACTTCCAAATCCATTCCACTGTAGAAGAACGGGATCGAATATCGGGGTGTCTTAGAGTCCAAAGGAGGAGCTAGAACTCGGTGAGAGGTTGCTCGAACGACACCTTGAGTGACAAATTCCAGTGCTGGTAATTATATACATGAGTTGAGAGAAGATTAGAGCAAATCTGGGTCTGACATCTTCCAAAATTAATCTACAGGAATTGGGAATGAAGAGTATAAGAGAAACGACTTGGACTTGATACGTTAAACGTTGAACGTTGAACACCTACCACAAACGTATCAGACTTCGGAGGCACGTCGATCCATTCTCCGCGCAGATTTTGAGCTTGCAATCCACGATGTTCTTCCGATGCTTGCAGGAGCTACATTCCGATCCCAACCATGAATGTAATTTCTAAGCAATAATCTGCAGCAAACTCACGAAAGTGAGCATAGCCCCATCATAATGCGCCCCAACACCCTGTCGGGATTCTTGCTGTACAGGATACTTGATGATCTTGCTGAGATGCATACGGTCGTTTGTCCGGTAGAATTGATCCAATGTATCTGGAGGTAGACCAAGTGCATCGGAAACGAGTCGGAGAAAGTCGGAGGCGAGTGCCGATACTTGAGCAAGGTACGCTTCGAATAATGCTTTGAATCCTGGAAGTTGATCTTCGCTTGGGTACTATAAGTTGCTCAGTTCTCATCCCGTAGTGTGATAGAGATACACACCTGCGACGGTCCATACACATTCCAATATTCCGGATCTCCCTCCTTTAAGGGTCTCTCCCCTTCGAACCCCGTCCCAAAATCGAACTGTTCTCTCCAATCTACCTCCCCCTTGGTCAGCTCCATTCCCATCCTCGAATACCCTAGAAAATGTGGCGAATTGGCCATGCTTATTTGGTCTTTGTCCCCTTGCGGTAGACCAAACAAACGAGGGACATAATCATGTTTGAGTTTATAGATGAGGCCTTTATCTACGGGCGTGTTGGAGAGATAGAGGAATCCGACGTTAACTAGGACGGTTCGTAGTTGGGATATAAATTTGAGCCTTGATTCGGGGTTCGAAGTGGCGAGGGAGTAGTCGAGGGTCGGTATGGATTGGAAGTTCGCACTCGACATGTTCGCTTGCAGTGGGAGGAGAAAGGAACAAGTCCACGTTCTTTTGTAGTATTCGATCCAGTGGTGCCAGATGACGCGATCTTGGCGAAAGGAAGCTGATGACCATCTTATTTCATTGCCAACTCGGTGACGGAACAGGATAGCGAGGACTGTTAAACAACAGCGATGTAAACAGAATAGTGGAGTCAGTATAGCTTGTACCAAAGCAGAACAGGAGACTCCTGTATCTCCTAGTGCTACCTATACGCCTCCGAAGTGGGAGGAAGCGACTTACTATTGAATTACATGATGACTCAGGCTAGACCTTGGACTCCCAAGCCCAGACGATCCCGGATATACTCGATTCTTCAGTCAATTTGAACGGGAGGTCTCATGGTCTACATGTTAAGAGACCAAAGTCACTTCACTCCTTAGGTCTCCGCACTATTGCGTAGTAAAATTGAAAAGAGATTATGATTACGCAGCAAGAGTGATGTTTTGACATGTTCCTGCATACGCTGCATGGGTTTTGACTTGAATGGGACCACTGAAATTTATGTATCCTGAGCGGTCAGAAGCTTTCAAGTTTCCAGCCTCGTAGCGATCTAAGTACCGAGAGTGATGGATAAGCGTCTTCAGCAGCGATGATGAAGTAAGGGTATACTTGCATTTGTAGTGACCTTTCACTTTGTCCTTATATTCAAACCAGATCACACTTGCGTCGGTCACAGTCAAACGAAGTGTTCCTTTGCCTTGAATGGTACATGTACGGACGGAAAGCTGACAAGAAAACGACTTAAAATAAGCATCGTCAATATTCGAGTGATCCACCCACAGTTGCATCACAACTTTCTCCGTTCGGAGCAGCCATGAGAATAGTAGACGTCACCATTTCATTCTGGGTTATCGTGAAACTGATAGAGTCCTTTAACTAAGGACGGAAAAACAAAAAAAAAAAACGACCATACCTTTTGGTCGCGGTGTTACTAATTGTCGCAGATGCACTAAATTGGGACATAAGCCCCGTTATGTCGGGAAAGTTCAGCATAGTCATGAAGCTAGAGGTGAGGCCAATGATCGTGGATGCTAACGATAGGATCAAGATGTTGATACAGGCCAATAAACGGACTTGGTGATCAACGCACAACTGATTGTGAACATGGAAGTGGCACTAAAGCCTTGTAGTACAGCCATGGAAACTGTTCCAGTCGTGCCATCAAACACTCCAGCAGTGCTCGCGTTGTTGGTTATACAATCTGGCGTTCCTAGAGTGTGTCAATGAGATACGTGCAGAAGTTGTGCGATGGACGTCGTGACTTACCTTCATAGGATATCTGGACCGGACCAGCAGTGCAGAGCTCTGCCTTATAATCGAGCTCCTAGGTACGCCAAAAAATTCTGATTTCGGAAGAAGGCAGGCTGCTAAGCTACGCACATGTTTATCGTTCGTAACAACATTGCGTCCCTTTTTGCTCCAGTGCGTGTCTGCATATTTGTTCATTTCGTCCCAGCCTCCGACTGAATTGGCAGTGACGACGGGGGTGAATGAGCACCGAACCTCAAGGGAACTTGAAATTAAGCAAGCTACGCACGCTTCTTCAACATATTGCTTTCCAGGGGTACGCACTGCGTCGCCACTGTTCGACGCAAAATCGAGCTCGAGAGACCTGGATCAAATCCTTCCATATTCCTCAAGCCTTGGGATCCGTCGCCGGGGAAAATCATGTTGGAAACAGGCGTCAATTCTGGGATCGCTTGACCTTCGTTTGTGCCACTAATGAACGGTAGCGCTATGCATCTGGAGGCCACAAGAAGGGCGGAATAGCCCGCAATCTGCGACGAGGAGATTAGACTGAGCCTTGACAAAGATCACAACACATGAGACGCACCGTAGTATGAAATCTAACCATAAATGACAATAAATAGAGCGGGGGCTCTACCAGAGAGACAACAGTAATAATTCTCTACCAGAGAGAGATTTTACGGGGCAATCGTTTGCCACCTACGGGGAAGTGAGTTATATAGGTTCGGGTACTCGGGTGGTACCCATTTTCCGTTATCGCATCGCGTGGATGGATCAACTGAGGCTATGCCAGGTGCCGGTGAGGGGTTTCAAGATTGTCGAAAGGTACAAGAGCTTTGCTTTCAGATATATATGTATGCAGAGGTCACTGTGATGTTTCCAATTCAAGCCCAGAGAGAAGGACAATTGTGAATCGTGGCTGCAGTCGAAAGGCAGCAGCGCGTGACACTACTGAAACTCGGGACACGAAATTTTCACACATCAGCGCTTCAGCGTAAACGACGCTCAGCAAACCTCAACGATGCGGATGACAAACAATTCTATAAGTCTATTTCTTTAACCAAGGAGGCAGAAGCTCTGTCAATTCACCTGCATGATTACCTCGACACAGCTGCATAATCACATAGAGATTGACAATTATCAAGGTCATGATGGCCTCCAGAATTCCTGTTCCTGTCCAATGGTTGGGATTTTCGCCGCGAAACTTTCTATTCCACCCTGGAAGTTGGGTTAAAGGCCTGCCATCGCGAGGCCCGACAGGAACAAAGTGGAATTTCGGAATGCTCTGGATGCAAATATCATCGAACTGTCGAAGCCATACCTAAGGAGGTTTCAGCCATTATTATGATCCTCGGGTGCCCCACGTAGGTACGAACTCACGCAAGAATTGGAAGGGTTAATTGTCCAGAAAAGCTTCGTTCCATCGTTGCTCATAATATATGCAGTCCAATAGTCTCCAAGATTCCTGTAGAAAGAGAAAAATTCATTCAGATAGGCTAGCACACATACAATTTACAGGATTGTTTAGATACCACTCAGCTCCATAGATGATCCACCGCATTCCACCTACTTTTCCTGTAGTCACATAGTCTCCAACTTGGCACGGCGAATTATTTGTTTGAGTCTGATATTCCGACTTATTGGATTTGTCGAAAGCCACAATGAGTCCATCGCCAGATATTTGCCACTGCGTATAAAAAAGAATTTTTAATGATGGAAACGAGAAGTCGGGATTTCCAACACATCATGGAGAATTGGACTTGCAGTAGCATTTGTTGATGCAGTACCAGACGTGATGTAAACACCAAGAGATTGAGGAGTAAGGATCTTCTCCTTCTCAAGGTTATCGGCATTATGAATGTGGATTTCATAGAATCCTGGGGGTAGTGCGCTGGTGGCCATGACTGTGTACGCCTCTGGAAAAAACCCCAAAGTACTTTATATCGTACAGCGGACATGTCCAACCAAAGTTGGGGATGAACCGCAATGCACCGCCTTTCATGACTTTTGTATAGAATAATTTTGGCAACAAGATGTTTGAGAAAAGTGTTTATTAGTGAATCACAAGCTTGAAGGATGGGTGTTGATGGATGTCACCATTGAAGATCACCGCCAACCACTCGATGAGTATCCCGGGCGCTCAACGTGAAGAGGCGAAGTGGCGCTAAGATAAGCATCCGTGATTAGATTGGATAAAAATATAATGTGATGAGAAGAACTATGTACCCAGTGATCCACAACGACGACCAACAAAGCTTGTCCGGATTTGAAATCTGAAAGCATTCACTTACTGCCCTCGAACTTCGCCATTCGCCATCTTGATGATTCTACACCCTCTGATGGAAACCGCCCAATCGTGCACAATTCAAATCTATTCTTGTCTACGCAGGCAATGTGTTTAGATGTGTTACCGATTCCGCAGTGAAAAACTAAAGTGCTGTTGTAATCAACGTCATATAAGTGAACACAGAACAGAATCTCTCTGTGATACCACCACCCACTATGAATGCCAGCGTTCACCCCCTTTTCGTTGGGAGGAAGAAATATGTTGCGATCTCTCTATGTTTAGTAAGTCGCTGCGTTTTGGTCTTCAACTATTAATAACATTCATTTCAGGTCGGGGTTTTATTCATTCGCCTACTCTTGTCTCCCCAAAATTTCACATTCTCTTCAATGTCGGACTACAACTCCTATCACAAAAATCCACCGCTTCCTGCAGGCAAGGGCACAGCGAACGCCACTCTCGTCTTCCTAGCTCGAAATTCCGATCTTTCAGGCGTCCTGAACAGTATGCGGCATCTCGAGGATAAGTTCAACAAGGAATACGGATATCCTTGGGTGTTTCTAAATGAGGAAGAGTTTGACGGAGAGTTTAGATCGTATGCGGTTAAATTCATCAAACTCATAAAGCCACTCATTTGCTCGTGGTTTGATCTTACAGTGCTGTCCAGAGGGAATCGTCTGCCCCAATTTCATTCGGTCTCATACCGAAAGAGCACTGGTACCAGCCGGATTGGATAGACGAGGAGAAAGCGACCGAAGGAAGGGCACAAATGCAAGCAGCAAATATTATATATGCCGGTATTTCCCCTTCCTTTCCTTTCGAGAATGATTTAACTGTCCTTTGTCTTAGATAGTGTGCCATACCGCAACATGTGTCGATTCAATTCCGGGGTGGGTTGGTCATACACTGAATTGTGGATATATTTGCTTATCCATCCTCTAGTTCTTTTTCAATCATCCTCTTCTACAACCGTACAGGTATTACTGGCGAGTCGAGTGCGTTCGACTGTTTCTTTGCCACGATTCGGCGTTCCTGTCCTCGCATTTCTTAATTGTATTATCGATTTCCACCCGATCCCATCTCACGATTTTAAGTTTTCTCTCACTGCTTTCGGCTCCGTAATCCACACTCCCGCTAACGTCGTCTTTCTCACTGGTAGACCAGATATTCAATATTTCTGCGACGTGACCTACGATCCGTTTGATTACTTGCGAGATAATAAGAAGACGTATGGTCAGTGTGTTCAACTTATACTGAGTCGAGCTAATCACTCAAGTTAATTATCATCTTTTGATGTCCAGGTTTCACGATATCATTCTACGAGTGGGAAAAGACGATACCTACATTATGGGCCACGGTCAAAGGTGAACATCTTGCTGATCGTCGTTGACATTTATCAACGAATCTCTTTCTCAATCATTACCTTCAATATTCAATATCGCAGACTTCATGACTGCACACCCTGAATACATCGCTTCTGAAAACGCCATGAACTATCTCAGCGACAACGATGGAGATTCCTATAATCTATGTCACTGTACGTACATCTTTTCGATTCCCTCTATTCTTGTTTGCTAAATTGGTCCAACTTCGTAATTTTACCCTCCATTACCTTATCTTTCTGGTTCCCTTCGTCCTCAGTTTGGAGTAATTTTGAGATTGCTGATATGGACTTCTGGAGAAGCGAGGCGTATGCTAAATTCTTCGAGTTCTTGGATTCAAAAGGAGGGTTTTACTATGAGGTGAATATCGCACCCACTATCCTTTCTTTTCCTTTATCAGCTAATATAAAACTCGTTGCTTTTCCCTCAGCGTTGGGGAGATGCCCCAGTCCATTCCATTGCTGCTGCTCTTTTCCTGCCAAAGGATCAGCTGCATTTCTTCAGAGACATCGGCTACCGTCACGAACCATTCCAGCATTGTCCAAAAGGAGACGATTGGGTGAGGGGAAAGTGTACGTGTAATTCGCATGATACACTCGGTATGTTTTTTCTTTTATAATGTTTGATTTTCCCGACGATGCTAATGCTGGGATTCTCCCACAGACTACGCACCTCAATCATGTATTTCCCGATACGAAAAATTATTCCATTGATTGAAGAAAGTGGAACTCGCTCGCTTGCTGGACCTGCGTACGTCGTCTCTGACTATACTAATTGTACCTGCACCTCCTGTAATCCTCGTCATATCCATATCCTAATCCTACCCTACATGGGTTTTTGTGAATATCCTTATGTGTTTCGTTCTCTCATACAGTACCGGCTTTAGCAAAATGCGAACAAGTTTCGGCGAGAATCAGAGCATCTTCGAGCGTTAGATACCGGAAACAATGTCGAAGGTGGGCTTTTTAGGAAACTTTCTCCGGAAGATAGACGGAGAGCTGTGCGAGCTGCTGGAAAAACGGATGAACGCTGACATACATTTACGTGTGCCACCGACCGTGTCCATGTTCATGATAAGGGGGGTTATTGTTCTGCTGACTACATGGAAGTGACATAGTGGTAGCTACGTCTGCTATCTTTCAATATGGCTTCCTTGTCCACTCGGTACCTCGGTACCGATTCTATGATTGATATCCTCCTCCCAAGTAGTATATAACCCACTCGCTCACAAATGTACCCGAAATTTCAACTAATCCTATGTGTTTTATGCCTAACGCGAGCAAAAAATGCAGCACTGTCGATGTTCTGGTCGTAGGTGCAGGACCAGCAGGACTGATGGGAGCATATGCGCTTGCCAAAGCCGGAGTGTGTGTTCGGATTATTGAGAAAAGGTACTAATTAGGTTTTGAATTCGAGCCTAGTGTCTAACACCAAGAAATCATTAGAGCTACAAGAGTAGCCATGGGTCACGCTGATGGGATCCAGCCGCGTACAATGGAAGTTTTAAAGGTATTCAGACCATGTCTTTAGCTCGCCTGTTATTTCCCTGATCTTCGTCAAACAGAGCTATGGCTTACTCGATCGGGTGATGAAAGAGGGCAACGAGCTGCGAACGGCCGTAAGTTTCAGCATACTTGATAAATATGTCTTTTCATTGCTCACGTTGACACCACAGGCCTTCTACAATCCAAATCCGAATAAGCCTGGAGAAATACAGGTCAGTATACTATATATCTATAGTCAGTCCCGTATTTACCCCGCGATCGAAAATGAAAATCATAGCTTTCTGAACGTGCACCTTTTTTCAAGCCTAATATGCCTGGCCTACGATATGACTTTGGAGTGAAACATTCATAGAAAGCGGTACTGTTCACAATACTGATTATCCACCAGGTCACTTTACATCAAGGCGCAATAGAGCAAATATTCCTGGACGGTATGCAGGATATGGATCTCCAGGTCGATCGAAGCACCATACCTATCTCTATCGAGGTCAATGAGGACTCAGTCGCAGACCCGGATGCTCATCCCGTTAAGGCAGGTTTCGCTTTCCACTATTTCGAAACTTCGTTAACCCCTTGACTTCCAAAGGTGACAATTAAAAATGTAGATTCATCTGAAACGGAAGTAGTTCACGCTAAGTATGTTGTTGGTGCTGACGGTTCGTATGAATATTTCAGAAAATGATTTCTAACCCTTCCATCTGACCTTGCACTTTAGGTGCACATTCCTGGATCCGTCGAAATCTGCAGATTCCCGTGGATGAGTCGTCTACACCTTACGTCTGGGGCGTTGTTGACCTCGTTCCCGAGACCGATTTTCCAGATTTTCGAAATTGGGCAGGGATACGTTCTGACAGTGGTTCATGCTTGATTATCCCTCGAGAACGCGACATGATTCGCATATACGTTCAGTTGGAAGGGCAGAATGCTATTGATGCCACAAAGGAAGCAGCAGATGGGAGTAAAGTGAAAATGGGCCCGGAATGGATTTTGGATGTAAGTAAATCTGAACTTGGAAAAAGACGTACCGACAAGGAAAGGACAGGTCGCGAGAAAGACACTATATCCTTTCACAGTTGTCCCTAAATCATTTGAATGGTCCTCAATCTACACGAGTTGAGTTTTTGCTGCTCATTGTGATGCTGCTTTGACATGGTTTGTAGTCGCCCAACGAGTTGCATCTAGATATTCCGTGCATGATCGAGTATTCATTGCTGGCGACGCTTGCCATACTCATTCACCCAAAGCCGGTAAGCCATAGTTTAAAGCTTGAATATGATATACACACATTTCGAACAGGACAAGGAATGAATGCAAGCATTAATGATACGTATAACCTTGGTAGGCTCTGGTGCTTCCTGGCAGACGGGTATATGTACTGAATTTGCATTTTTTTTCTGTACAGCATGGAAGCTAGTATGGGTTCTGCGTGGCTGGTCCAATCGCACGCTTTTAAAAACTGTCAGTCGCAACTGCGTATGTCAACTTTGCTGTAACTGAAGTGATTGTCCAACCATAGTATGAGTTTGAAAGACGCCAGTACGCACTAGACCTAATTTCCTTCGACAAAAAACTGGCCAAACTCATTTCGGAAAAGACCCACAATGAGTCGAACGTAGATGGTGCCATGCGCACTGCATACATGTCGTGAGCCTCGATTTTACTCAACCATAACATGAATATTCCAACCATCTTACAGAATGATTCAAAAGAGTACCGAGTTTTCGAGTGGCATTGGCGTCCACTACTTGCCTTCTGACATTGTCAACATCAAGAATCAAGGCCTAGCCAGCGGCATTGTCATTGGGAAACGAATGCCTCCCGGAACAGTGGTTCGACTGCTGGATTTCTGTCCGATCCATATTCATGATCTTCTACCATCCGACACACGATTCAAAATATTTGTATTTGCTGGTAATGCATCGAGCTCTGCTCAACTCATGAGACTTCAACAGCTTGCAGCCAAGATCGATACCCTACGCTCCCTGCTAGGCCTGGACATTGTTCCGGGGAATAGCAGTCAAAGCGGGCTTGAAGTGCTGACCATACTAAGCACAAAGCTGGAGTTGGCCTTGTTCAAGGAAATACCCTCAATGCTGCGATCTCATTGGTCCAAGTGAGCTGTTCAATACTCAATTCGGCTCAATACTTATGGGTTTCAGAGTTTTTGTTGACTACATGGACACGAACATCCCTGGCACAGACCACATTCAAGTCTATAAAAAGTACGGTGTTGGGATCGACGGCACCCTGGTCGTAGTTCGTCCAGACGGATATGTCGGTGCAATCGCTACGATTGATGACTTCGAACACATCAAACACTATTTTTCAAGCTTTTTAGAGACACCCAAGTAAAAGTTACAATATGCTCTGAGTCTGTTGTTTAGGAATTCCAGCCTAAATTTGACCTCTAAGGTAGTTGTGAAGGGGTCAAACTATTATATATAGGGCATAGTGCTTTCCAATCCGCTGAATTAATGGCCATTAGAATATACTAATTACTGGGATTGAAATATAGCAATGTCATACCAGGTGTCATGTCATCTTTCTTTGTATCCCGTGTGTCCTCAGCCAAAACGACCGCAAGCCCCAAACTCAGATGAAGATCAATGTGACTAGAGAGGAACATATAATGTTATTCAAAGGAAACCAACCAAACAAAGCGGCGACAAACCAATGCAAAAACCAGGGTCCAGCATTATCTGTAACAAATCTGATGGTGGTTTGGTTGTTCATGGCCACAAGAGTAGTATCTCGGCGGACCTTGTATAGTAGCCTCAATCTCAGTAATCTGAGTTTGATTGAAAACTTACTGGGTTTTTGAAGTTGTATTCTGAACTATCAGAGGTTCGAACAACATCAAATGCATGCTGAATTTATCGATCAGTTCAATTCCCAGCGCAGAGAATCAGTCTGCTTACGCCATGTAAATGGAAGGGATGAGGTCCCGCCGGTGCATCTCCACCAAAAAAATTAATTTCAATAACCTTATTAGGAGGAAGAGTGTGCACCCCTCCCTTTGGTAGTAAATCCTGCGCGTGGTGTGCCCCGCTCAAAATTTGCAACAATACCGGTACAGTAGGTGATTCAAAGACTACACCATTCATCGAGAAGAGCACCATATCCGCATTGAAGCCGAGGGTGAAGTTCAAGACTAGATCTGCACCACCTGGATAGGGGTTTCCTGGTGCACCTCGGTTCTCTAGGGGATGAAGATCCCCTTCTCGGAACATCACCTCATCGGATGACAGAGGTTGAGATGTTTGAGGTTCTTCCTCAGGTGCACCTACGTACCGAAGGATGGCAGAATTAACACTGTTAGTAAAGTTATGAGCTCCTACACCGGTGTTGGACAGTGCTCGGATGCGGTAGTTGGATATTGGTTGGTTGGCGTTGAGAACGAATGAGTACCGTTGAGCAGGGTAGATCTCGATGAAATTGACGGTGTGGGGTAGAGTGTTGATTCCGTCGACCTCGATGATGGTGAGGTTGTGGTTGTCGATGGAGAAGCCGTGGAAGGCATCGAAAGACATGTCAATTAAGCGGAATCGATAACGCTTTCCGTGCTCAACGTTGATGACGGCGAGTGGGGTATCAGGCTATATCGTGAAAGTGGTTAGCCATCATGTTTTAAGAAATCTCATAAGCTCAATGTCCTCACTCCTCCAACATAACGGCCTTTCCCGTTAATCAATGTCGCGTCAGCATTTGGTACGACAAGGGCTGCAAGAAGTTGCAAGCTTGTAAGATGGAACCTAGTTGCAAAACACCGTCGGCGTGATTAGCTTTCCAACTGGCAGAAAAAGGATGAGACAAACCAGTCCGCAATTGTGATGATAGTCGACTCTAGTAATATAAAAGGTTGAGGGTGAAAGTTAAGTGGAAACTCGTGGACGGTGTTCAAGTTTAACTATACCGTCATCAACATCGTACAAGTCTTGATGAGGGTCTTCAGGATCGTAGATGACAATAGGTCCTCGTAGACCGTCGCCATACTAGGTAATCAAGAAGGAAAATTCATCTATGTCAGTTTTGACTCCTCCTAATAAACAAAGTACATACGGACCTGTACCGAAAGATGACTATGATACCAGAAAGTCCCCGCTTGGTGTGGAACTCCAAAGTCATACAAGAATGAATGATTTGTTGCGATAGGACATTGCGAGACAAACGCGACTCCATCTGCATAGTTTGTTGTCTTTTGGAAGAGGCCATGCCAGTGCTGCGAAAGGAATAACTTATTAACAATTTCACATACGAGAGGAAAGACACGGCTGGAAGTTGAGTTTGGGGGAAAGGACTTGCAATACTGGTGCTTCTATCCATCGTTGGGTCTGTGAGTAGATCCGTTATGTTGATCGTGAATCTATCGCCCTAGACATTGGTTAGGTATGATGGGTACTTCAACTTGTTGTTCATGTGCAGAGTTCACCTTTCGACCGGTAATTAAAGGTCCAGGAAAAGACGCATCCTGTGGCGTTCTACCGGCAAGGACAGTTCTGTCGCAGGATAGCAGGATAGCAAAACGATTGAAACTTAGCAATCTATGGAGGGAAAAGAAAAAGAGAGCTCACGAGCGCTGAAATCCGTCTGGAGCAATGTCCTTATTGACTATGAAAATTTGGTCATGGTGATCTGTTTTTTCATGCCAAATTCTATCGCGAGGATGGGATTTCACAATTTCGAGGCCGTTCACGAGAAGGAGGCGCGTAGGTAATAACAAGAGGCAAAATCCGAAGACAATGTTGATAAGAAACATTGGGAGTTTGGTTGAGCTTGCAAGCTTGTGGTAAACTCCTCTCGAGCAGATGATGATACAGCAAGAACAGTCCATCGCGAAGTCTTTATATGACCCGCGTTTTGACTCTCTGCCTCGTGGCTAGGCAAAAACAGCCTTGAGCTTCGCATCGAGAACCCCAGTTCTAAAAAGGCTTACTTACGCTTCCTTACGATGTAGGATCATCATCATGAGTGGATTCTACAGGATGGGAGTCAATGATACAAAGTTTAAGGACCACCTCGGCTCCTGTGAAGCCTGAGACATTTGTTCGTCGGAGGGCAAGTCGGAAGAGACTAGAAGGACCGGATTTGTTGTATACAAGTGCGCAAAGATAGGACGAAGATTTCGGATATAATTGTATGGATAGATCAAGAGGTATGACTGTAGTTAGATGTACCTGGAAAGGCACATCACAGTGTACGGATTCGGCGAGTAAAGGACACTAAATAATTTCCGCGCTTTCGATATGACGTGTGCAACACCTTGACTCGGAAGAGTTACTTGACCAGAATAGGTTCTCAGGAGTGCCGATTGTAGAACAGGGACTTCGGATTGATACGGTAATTTGTAGGCCAAACGGAAAGTTACACAGTGCAATTTTACTGATTTCCTGTTGACGAACGATATCCATGGTTTTCCATCAATGTCGTGCCTCGTTACAATTGAGTTTTCTCCTAAAATTCGCTTGCCCTGACTTCCCTGATATTCATGAAGGTAAGCTCGGAAGACACCAGAACCGAAAAGGTCTCGAATTACCTGCATACCAAAGTTCAGGTCAAGATTGACCTTTAGGGAATCGGTACTGTAAGGCAGCCACGAGCTTGCCACAAGGTGCACAGCGGAGAAATGAGTGAGGAAGAAAGGAAGTGGATTGAATCAAAGTCTATGAAAATGTCGTACGCGGCCTTGAGTTGCACGAAGGACGGCCGACTCGGAGAATCACAATTGATGTTGGGGGGTCACCGAATATTAGAGCAATAGAGGTTGCAAAATTGCACCTCGTCGGATAATGCTACAGGCAGAAATTCGATCCAGATTCCTTCTCCAACTTACAATTAAATGAGAGAGGGAAGAAACTGAAGCCGATATGACATAATCCGGTCGGTCTCGGATTCCGGACGGTATTTTACAGTAAGCTGTCTATCTTCTTTTCAAACACCTCTTGAAGCATTCCTCGATCAATTTGCTGGAAGATTCGGATTTGGCTTAGATTCTGTGTTGATGGTGTGTATTCGTTGTTTCTTGTTCTACTTTTTAATGATTCATGTTACAGAGCGTAACGACACTCGAAATTCTTGCACTGAGGTTAACGCTGGTCATAAACTCTGCGCGCGTAGCCAGCTATCTTCGCGGATGATTGATCGTCTATCGTTTCCAGGGCTTGGCTGCTTTAGCGGACCTTTCATCATCTCAATAAGTGCGTAGTAAGACTACTCGCCTTCTTTTGATCCACCAGCTGACTAGTCTACTCAAGTCATTCGTCGTACTCTTCGCCAATGATTACCTACCGATCACCAGGAAATCGCGCCATGAATGAAAGAATGAAGCCGCCGCGCAAGGACTCTCTCGGTCAATCGGTGCGTTGTACGTCGAGTACTTGCGTAGCCTCGTTGACTCGTTGGTTCTGTTGACAGGCTGAAAGCGCTAGAGAAAAGATTAGGGTCTTTACAACTCCTAATCCGGCAATGGCACGTCCTATTATAGAAAGGTGTGAACGTTGCTTTCATCGACTATGTATCTTTTTACAAACACTTGAACTTTGTGCCGTTCCTTCACTTCACCTCGCTCCTCTGTAGCTACGAACACGAACATTACGAGCAATCTTCAACCACAGCAATCCCAAACACGAGTAGGTATTGGAGTATGATGTGAAGGCGATGAACACCGTGGCTTCGGAGGAAGTCAAGCTTCAGGGAGGGTACGTGTCTTGGTTTTCCCAAGCTGATTGATTTGGATGTACAGATCTATTGTCGTACAATCGTTCGATACGAGTAGTCTGTATAGATATCAGCCAATCTCGGGCGAACGAAATATATCTTAGTATAACAGCTGTTTGCACATCTGGAAACTGGATTTGCGCCCTCCGATAGCTGTCATGCTTTCGTGTCATTGTCTCCAGTCATTTTTTATACCCTATTCCCCTTCTCCCCATCCCATTTCACGTGCATGCTGCCCAAGAGAGCGCGACTGACCTTTGTAGGGTCCGTACCGTGTCTTCCTGCGCGCGCATTTTCTGAAGTAAGCATATTGCTAGCTGGCTCTCATCCATATTACAGCAACAACAAATCTAATAGTAACTGAAGAACAGAATGGGATCGTTATACTGGCCATTGTCACAGGTACATGATACTTCCCTATATTCCTACTCCTACTGCAGCAATTCCTTGTAATATGTATTGTCTGTAACCATTCCTACTCCTTTTCTTCCTGTAGATATATTGATAGATTGATACACGGCTTCGTCCGCTGACGGCGTCTGGACTTGCACTGCAAGGAAAAAAGGAAAGCATCACAGAACACATCGGCCGATTCGGCGTCCCTGTTATCTTGTGTCATATGCCATTTAAGTATATAAGTAGGCGACCGACGGAAATTGTCAATCGTTCGCCGGTACGACGGTACTCATTACTCAACGGTTAGGATAGGATGGGATGTTGATAAATCTCCTGGCTCCCTTGCTGTTCTTCCCTCACCTTCAACGAGCTGGTCTCTTCATTTCTTCTCTCGCAACTCTCAGCATCTGTTTCGAATCAAATATCATGAAGTTCACTTCCATCTCGCTCGTGATGCCCATTCTTGTCAGGATTCTAGCAATGCCTTGCCATGCGACACCAATTGCTCGACTGCTTGAGCTGCAAGATCGGGGTCTACCCTATCATGAGTCGCCACCCCCATCCTATCCTATCCTGCAATTGCCGGAAGGAAGTCGATGTTTCTTTGCTCTGAACTATGTGCGTCAGTGAGACTCATTATTTCATCTCATAATTTTCCCCGTCTAATCTGCAATGTTTCCACCAAAGAACAAAAATCACGACGAATCCAAAAGGTTGAACTTGAAGGGCAGTCAACTAAAACCAAACAGCGAGAAATTTGTGTGTGGAGCGCTCTCAAAAGATATTGGGTAAGTAATTCCATATTACTCTCGAATAATATATGACCTCAATTTGCGCAACGTAGACAAGGTGAAAAGGATCGGCTGGTGAGAGCATTAATCGTCGTAAATTGCTCAAGATCATCCAATCGAGCCAAATAGTGTGTTCTCATATCTGGTGCAAACTTCTTGACGAAAACCAACACGGTATGTATCATTGATCCCCATCCATATTTTGCTTGACGGGAATCTTTAAATTAGGTTTACTCCAAAGCATCACTCGATCCTACGCCCAACACTGTAAGGTTTTACAAAACCCAAATGGAGATGGATCATACACTCCTCACAAACGAGCAAATTGGTTTCACTGGATTATGTTACACTCAGATCGAGACTCAGACGCGTAAGGATAGAATATATCAACTCTGTATTCAATACCTGACCTTAGTTCCTGCCTGCAGCGGGAGATTTGGAAATTCCTTGGCAAAATTGGGGTATCACGGGTTGGCCCACGAATCATGCTGGAACACAAATCTCTGTCAGAGACATAGAGAACCACCATAAAGCTGAAGCTTCAATGGCAGCTGCTTTCTACTCCGACGTTGAATCCGACTAGTAATGATATATATAAATCAGTGCCGAAATGCTTGCAGGATACAGACGCTGTAAAGACCTTGAGAGAGGGGACAACTCCTGGCTGGAAAGAGTTCACTCAGGATACCTGGCGTAAAATTGACGTCGCGAGATGGATATGGGCTGGGTACAGTAGCCGGAACCTTGAAGGATCATAAATCCCAAGTATCCAAGTTGCCTAAGGGTTGGATATATTCAAGAAGACGAAGGTCATACTGAAAAAGTGGTCGCGTTTATTGCAGGCATTAGTCCTGAGTCATTATTGTAAGTTGGATTATATGAAGGACTTGGAAGACGGTAGTATCTGCAGCCCCCCTGTAGATAACCTACAACCAGTCTACAAACCGAGACTATCTGTCCCGTCGACATTTCAGATCCACTTTCTGATGCCAGTGGCCCAAATAGTAGTGTGATGTTGTTGACGGTGGAATGCCACAAGGTTGAAATCCAAAATTGGGCGATGGATCAAGGAGGTGGTACAAATAGGTGGACGAGATGAAGAAGTTAATGAAATGCCACAACATGCGATTGTGGGCCACTGCACATCCGTGCATGGCATTCACTCGGCTTCGAGATTAAATGATAATATGTATTGAAAATCAATTACATTTTGGGGCGCGCGGTGGGCACCGCGCGCAACTCATTTTTGTGATTTCTTCAAGCACGGTAGAGAACAAGAGGAGACTAGACTTTATGTAGAACGTACGTCGATCTTTGTCACAAGACCCGTGATCAAGTCACATGAGCGTCACAATAAATGAATTGACAAAACTATTTGTTACATGATGACCATATATAGGCAAAAAAGGTGTACTAAAAAGGAAGTACGGCGCTTAAAATTGGCATGAAGCTACGTACATAAAGACGAGTCTTCATTCTATTCAGCCTCGTAAAACAAGCTCAAAGACCGAAACCGGTGTGACGTAATCCCTTGGCTCCGTCGTTAATTTCGTGTGTCACGAATATCCAAAAAATCACTGCTCGCCACCTCCTGTCTGCCACCGATACCACCGAAATGCACAACCACTGAGACTTCGTTGTCGTGGACTCTTTCAGGCCATAAATTTAGCGCAAGTGTGATATCTTGGAAAGCAGTGTCTATCTCTTGAAGCACGTGAGTGGTGCAAACAGGTGGATGTTTTGAGGTCGGATGAGGTACGGGTCAAACCATCCAATTTGGTTTCCTCAAAATTGATCCATTCATATTTGCAGATTGGACGGTACCGATATCGTTCAAGTGTCCCATGCAAACAAAACGGATAGAGTTTTTCCTATGATCTGTGCATCAAAAATCTGGCAACGTCGGCGCTGTGTACTGCGAGATTCTGCAGGACTATGTGTTGTCTGATAACTCTCGTCACGTCGGTGGTTCCATTCCATCTATGTTTCGACTCTCATCCGGGTCGTTTGCTTTGTTTGAGCCCCATCGATTGCCATCAAATGCTGTGTCCTACTTGTTCTATCTCCTTCCCGACGGGTGGACAGATGCAGAGGAAATGAGTTTCGGGTGTTCAAGGCTGTTTTCGGTCCTAAGGACTAAGATTTCAAATCATATCCGATCTTAGTTTGACGCGATGGGGATCGAATGAAAGGAAAGGAAAACCGACACGAAGAGAGTCGGTATGGAAAATATGGGATGAGACCGATGAGAAGGGTTGACTCTGGTTGACATCAAAAAATACCCATTGAATCCTTGGCTTATGTACGTTTCTACCTTTGTGGCATGACTTGTTGCTCCTGCTCGTCGGTATTGGAATTTCTCCTATTTGCTGTGCACAGGAAGCAATTCATCCTATCGCGCAGATTATCCGATTCAGGACATATAAAAAGGAACTCCAACACGAATAGGCGATCCCCCCGCGCTGGTCGCTCCTATCACATACATTTCTCTTTCCCGCTTTGTGAGTGATTTCTCTCTTCTTCAGTAATCCTGCTCTACAACTTACTGTGCTCTGGTATTCCCCGCATTTGTGGTTGTTCAGTTATTTGTAGGTTCACATAAATCTTCGAAGAATCAATATGCTGTGCGGAAGTTTCTCGTGTTCCCTATGTTTATGCGTGCTTTTGGCTTTCTTCGCCGCCGAGGCAATCCCTCTATCCCAGGACCGTACTGAATTAATGTCCCCGGATCATGTAAGTTGTTGTTCTAACAAAATTGATCATTTTTCTGACTGTCCTTGTCCACTCCAGCCTACGTTTATTGCCAGGAATGAACCTAGAGGAGCATACCAGTCATCGTCAAATCCAACGCCCCGAGCCTTATCTGAACCGATCATGCTGTACTATTTCACATGTGGACCCACAGTCACTTTGTTTGCCCAGGGACATAGTCTAAAAGATGTGTACCGGCCTGTATTGGGAAAAAGCAAGTGCCATATGATTTGCCTCGATGACACGAAGACTCACCATGTTCAACACAATTAGGAAAGTTGTTAATGTTTCCTGACCAGGGTATTGGTTCATTCGCACCCCGGAGGTGCAAAGACAATAACTTTGCCGTTGTTGGTAAGTCTTCCTTCCTCATTACTCCCTCCTTCCTCCATCTGGCGGGTTACGAGCACGTTGGACTTATTCTTAAATACTACAGAATTCGAACTCGATCCAAGCAAAGGGCTGAGGTAAGTCTTCTTCGAAGCCTTCTAATGTTTGCAAGTATTCACTTCTACTCATCACAGCGTGACGGACAAGAGAAGAAGCTCGAGTTCGAGCCTTTTCAGCCTTGGTCAAGGGAAGGTAAGCTGGCCAGGTTATCTGGCTCTTTGTGCCATCTCAACCTTTTGTTTCTACACAGTCAGATGTCATTCTATCGTAAGCATATCCTTACCTTGCCCTTGTCCAATCTCATCGAATCCAACCGAAGTCCCACAATGAAGTCGAACGCCATGGCTACGCTGGTCACTGACAAAGGTTTGTAATGATTCTTTATATCTTGATTTCTACCCGTGCAAATCTTAATCGTGCTCATGATCACCCTTACTCTTCCTCCTTTAGCTGCTCAACCACCCGCTTTGAGATACGTATCTTATAAGATAAGTACATCGGCAGATGGCGCTTGGGCTGAAATGAAGAATGGAAAACGAGGGAAGGGACGGATGAGTATAGATTAATTTGGTTTTGCCCCAGGTGCTTAACATAGTCTTTCAATCCGATAAGGCGCATGCCTTCTGACATATTAAGGAGACACATCTCCTTCTATGGTGTGGGTTACGATAAATATTCGGAGGAGTATTTCGACTTTGCTTCACACTTTTTGGACTTGAATCCGCCTCCGTGCCAGATATATGAACGTGTATTGTCGTCAATGGAAGGATATCATTCACAATACGCCTTCTATCTGGACACGAGTGAAGAAGGAGCTGTGTAAAACACAAACCAAAGCGTCCCCTAATCTCTATATTCCAATGACGCTTTCGCTCATGTCAATCTCCTTTCGACGTCTGAAGACGCTTCCTCTCATCGTCCACCTTAATATATCCTCTGAGGAGTCATCGCCCTCTATCTCTGACCACATCATTTACATCTCCAACCTTCTTCTCACACTCTTGGCATTCGGAGCTGTTAGTTCTTGCTGGAAACCAAGGAATTAGTGCTACCGCGATTTTCAATTATTGGAGCAGATACAGATCCGGGAGTCGAATTAACCGGATACTTCGGTTGTTGGGAAAGGTGCGGAAAAGTTTGTGAAAGGCCTATTGAATTCCCTTGTACTCCGAAGTACATCAGGAAACACTGAACCGGCTATATTGCCCTGGGCAAGAGTACAATAGCCAATATTGTCCCCCTGCCAAGCTCCATAGTATTGGTAGCACTATATAGTTCACGTAGCAACCCTGCAACTACTATGTATGATATTGTATCACTACGTACTTCACTAAGGTGATCAAGTAGACTTACATAGCTTCAGTAATTTTGATGATCTTCTCCATTGCTTTTGCCTAATATTCCATAGCATGTGTAGACTGCATTATATATATTATTTAGTTATGATTTAACAATGTTGAACCAATTAAAGAAGAATAAACTATATTCAATGACTTTAACTATGGTACTGACAGTATGTATGTAGGCATCAACTTGAAATCACTGTAAAATAATTCATGGTCAACACAAAATTGAAGACAACGCATACTGTACGATCGGACTTATAAGAAAAAGAAGAAAAAACCAAGGCCCGGCATATTCACGTGGCACTATACAGGTGCTGAGAAATATTTTCCCGCGGTTTTCCAAGTGATCAACGCGCGAAGAAAATACAAAATCCGTCGTTCTCCCCTTCTCTCTTCCTTTCTCCTCCATTTTGTGGTCCATTGGCGTTGGCCTTGTCCACTGTCCACATACTCCTTTTGTCATATTCATGTTATGCTTCGTTATCTTTCCCTTTACACCCGCCTTCAGTGACTGGTTACTAGGCAGCAACTACATGGCAATGAGCAGTGGAATGGTAGCAGTTGCATTCGGAAACAGGTAAGCAATTTTATCTTATCTGCCAACCAATTCTTACCCACTTTATTTGACAGGAATTGTGTAAACAGGGCAATCATGGTGCAACTGATACTGGTACGTGTATGTTGTGTTCCCGCCAGAATTCCTCTGATTATTATTTTTGTTTAGGCTCTGCTTACTTGTGCTCCAACCAGGGCAAATTATTTATCTCATATACTAGCTAGACTAGCTATCACAAATCGAACTTTTATATGTGTCTAATATCTATCTCGGTTTCTGCTTATTTACGCTGCTTGTATGAAAATAGTAACATATGTATGCTGTGAAAATATACTATTGCATTCCTTCTTTCTTGGAGTAATTGATTTCGGTGTGAATAATTTTTGTTTTTTTTGTGTAGTTGTAGCTTGAACTATGTAGTACCTATACCCTATGTTGCATAAATAGATTTGTAGGCTAAGTAGGCAAGCATTAGACTATCTGTGCTATGCGAGCTATGTAGCACTTGGCGGTAACTACTATTGCTACTATAGTGATACAGGTTAGGGGACTTGTATATGAGACTATAATCATGATCGAGTCTATATAGTGATACATAGAAAATTCCGTGTTTCCTGATGTATACTGATGAGGGGTGATCACTCTCCCTCGTCTGTGCACTTGGTGAAACCTTCTGGCAAGTATTCCCACAAGGCTCCATTGCTGAACCTTTGTGAATTGTAGTTCCATTGGAATCCATCTTTGGCTCTTGTGTATTTCAATAGAATGGGCACGCTCCATATTTTTCTGTTTACTCTTAGTGCTCAAACGCTGCGGGAATAGAACTGCTCAGAATTGATCACAGCGCCTGCTGAACAATCAAGGAGGATGTTTAGCCACCCACAATTGAGGGACGCGTTGATATCTCGCTTTCAGCAGAGGACATGCTTCTCGCAGACCTGCAGTATAAAATAAAGGAGAGGTTCTCTCCGGGGAAAGAGAAAAGTTTTACAAGAGCCTGGAGTACTGGAGTACTATTCATTTATTTCGTACATTTCTCGACCCATAAAATGATATGAGATCCGATTATTTTCTAGGATATCGGACGTATCTAGAGGCGATATCAGTAATTTTGCTGTATATTTTTCAACCTAAATGGCTCGATTTGAGATCTGAACACCGTATAGTCAGGAAATGCTCATCTGACAGGTCTTGACATATTCATCTTCTTGAACCACAACATCATATCGTGTGCACGGGTTCTACTAGACCCCACCACTGCATTGTTTGATTATTTTACGGGTACAGTATTTTCCATGGTAAACACAGAGGAGTCGGCGTGCCCTCAATGCGGCTATTCCTCCAAAAGTAGACTCCCTGTTTCTCCATCTGATAGCTCCCGTATTGCTGAGCTACGTCTCACAAGCCAATGTCCTACTGTGGAAGAAGAGCAGTGTTTCCGATCCTTTGTCGGGGAGGGGCAATCTTTCCTTAATGATCTCGATACTCGTATTGCTTTGATGAAGGCTTCAATACAGGCACTCGAAAACACCAGAGAACTCCTCCAACCCGTGGTCATGCAGTACAAAGAGTCTCTCAATCCGATAAGGCGAATGTCGTCTGATGTATGGGGGCATATCTTCTTCTACGGTGCAGGTTACCATAAAGACCACGAGGACTATTTTGCGTCTACTTCACATTTTTTGGACCTGAATTCGCCGCCGTGGATTTATGGACGTGTATGTCGTCAATGGAAGGATATTATTCACAGTATGCCTTCCCTCTGGGCACGAGTGAAGATAGAGCTGCGTCAAATACAGACCAGTACTTCAGGTATCTCTATGGTGCTCCTGCTCATTTCAATCTACCTTCGACATTCGAAGACGCTTCCACTTATTGTCTACCTCAATATGTCCTCTCCCAAGTCATCACCCGCTGTCTCTGACTTCATCACTAACATCTCGAATGCCGTCCTCACACACTCATGGCGTTGGAAGTCGTTGGTTCTTGCAGGAGGACAAGGAACTGGAGCCACCTCAGTTTCAGAAGATGACTTCATATCGTTGGAGCGAATAGAGATTCGGGAGTCGGATTCGCGGGATGGTACTACAAGCACATTGGAGATTGTAGCTCCTAAATTGAGAGCATGGTCCACAGTGGCAAGTCGCTGGTCAAACTCTGTAAAAATTATGCCCACGAGCTCGCTTTTCCATCAGATTACAGACTACAGCCTTTCAGCAGTAGCGTCCAGCGAGGTTTTAAGGATTATTCCGCAGTTTCCAAATCTTCGCAAACTCTCGGTACGGGGTCTCTTGGCTGGTACTGATTCCCCAAGTTCTGAGCGTGTTCTTTGCCTCCCTAACCTCAACGAGTTTTCGATAGAACAATACAATCCTCTTACGGCCTTCCCTGCTCTCACGGCACTTCTAGACTCACTTTCTTGTCCAGCGCTCACACGCCTGACTGTGATCGCCTCTGGAATTATTAGCGAAGCAGTGAAACGATTCGAAATGCGATCGAACTTCCAATTAGAACATTTAATTGTCGGGAGAGATGCGGGAAAATTCGTGAAAGGCCTTTTGAACCCCCTTGTACTACGAAGTATTGCGATTAGAGGTGATCACTCTTTCTCGTCTGTACATCTAGTGCTTTCTGAAATCACTGGAACGGATGCCCAAATACCTCCCTTTCCGGACCTTCGTGAATTGTAGTTCTACTGGAGTCAATCCTTATCGATATCCCCGGTGGGCTTTGAGATAATGGACATGATGTATGCTTGTGTCAACTCCCGAATCCAACGCTCGAACGCTACGGGAATAGTACCACTCAAAATGCTTATCACAGCATCTGATGAACAAGCGAGGAAGATGCTCAATCACCCGTTACTGAGGGACCTACGTTCCAAAGGAGCCACAGTTGATATCGTTGCTCTATGAATTGGATTACTTGCTCTACATGATTTTACGACCTTTTCTCAATGGAGAATCAAATTGTGACTGTTTTTGGGGTTGAGAATAGTCTGCCATGTAGTCAACAAAGAAGTCACATTCTAAGAAAAATGACCGAATCCTGAAGACATCAATTCTATCTATCGTATCTTATAATCTTCAGTGCCGTCGCAATGCTGAATAATTTGCAATAGAACGAGAAGGTTTTCAGGAGCATCTGCGTCAAGAGCCTTGAAGGTCGACTAACACTAAGGAGTGCATTCAACGGCACTATAGGTAGAGATTTGTTGAGGTTAACGAATCTTCTCAGTATGTCGACGGAGACGTACCTGCAGCAGGGTTCAAACGTTGAATTTGGACATATAATATGACTTGACTTGGTGAATGTGTTACTCAATAGACTCGTATTCTCAATGATCAGGAAGATCCTCCACTTCCATAGTCGCTACATAAAAGGTCATTGAAGGCAGGAAAAAAAATTGAAACAGTCCAATAGCTGACATGACGACGCGCGTCACTGCGGGAAGAGAAAAGACCTCATGATATTTTCCCAGGCATCTCAGGCATCTTCTCAATGTCTGGAACTTTGACTTGCGTTCATACATTTTCAGAGACTCAGAAAAACACGGAAATCAAAGAGGAAAAATGTGTCCCTGCCAGGAGTCGAGCCTGGGTCTCCACGGATGTGTTAAAGTGCCACAACGTGATGATCTAACCACTAATCTACGGGGACCTGGACAACCAACTGGATTGGGTCAGTAATTAAAAAATAAGTAATACTTGGAGGTCAGTGAGCTGGAAAGAACTTTCATACATCGAAGATGTAAACCCAATGATCTAGGCTTTCACAGGAATTTGCAGGGTGTGTATCATTGAAAGTTGAAACAAAAGACCTGTCAACTCGAATTTCGGAACCTTGGGAGCGTAGGTATTACGAACATATGGTTGAGGGATCAGTCAAAATAATGTGTAATTCCGGGGGGGCGGAGTATAATGAGTTAAATCCTCGAGCAATGGCATCTTGTCAACGATATTCCACTTTTCCGTCGAGATTTCCCATTTGGCATCACGAACTGTCGAAATTATAGAAATGGTTAGGAAAATTGAACGAAATGTATTCGAATAATACTATTCACTTTTGTTGCCTTCCTCAGACGAAAAACACTTGATCGCAAAAAGGTCCGCTCTTGCTAGAGTTTCAGCAGAAATCCATATTCTGTCTCCTGGATGAACGATCACAGTTGTAAGACTTGTTTTATCTTCTACAGATTCAATCTGAGAGTAGGTTAGTACTGAATATAATGCAAAGGAAGTTCTCACACCTTTTCGAGTTCATTGAATTTCTCTTCCTCAGTCTGAAGGACACACTGTTTGACGAGCAAAGTGAGATTCAAAAAATTAACTGGTATGAGGAAAATGTCTTTATCTTACCAGTCGGTCTGAGCTATGATATCAGGAATGAGAGGATCATCAGATGGATTCGGAGATTGTTTTGATGGGTGTAACAACGACTTACGGTCCTTTCAACCATGACTGGTGTGCTTGGAGAGCGCACACAAATTCCTTTTTCCCGTGGAGCTGTATATCCGCGCCTTTCAACTTTGGATTGTTAAAATTCGTTATAGACGCCTGGACAACATCAGTACCTGAACGCAAGATAAAGTTAAGAACCTACATTGTTCAGGGTGAAGAAACATATACTTCCTTTTGGTATAGAAGGGGGGAAAGTCTGTAGGTGAGACACCCCACGAGCTCTAAGTTTGTTGATCGGAGATGCATGCAAACTCTGAACAAGCAGAAGGAGAATGACAACGATGAAATACAGCATTGCGTAGGGTGTATAGGTTTGCGGACGGTACAAGAGATGCTTGATATGAAGATAGAGATTGTGGTGAACAGCGCGATGAAAAGACCAGCTTTCACAGTCGAAGCAATGCAATGAAGCAAGAGAAGAACGCACCAGGCGAAGAAAGAAAAAATTTCGGTTAGTTCCAGCCTTTTATGGAGGACGCACACGTGACTGCGACTGAAATGCCGCTTTTCCTCCTTCTTACATCAGAAGATGACGATCAGTTGAGCTGGGATACCGATACTAAGACTCAGAGGAAAGGTATTGAAAAACCAGAGTAGCAGTGAAAGTTTGACAATTTGTTGATTAAAAGACTATGACAGCAGATTTCGTTCAATATTCCATGCCCTCCATCAATCTGCATGGTTCCTCGGACATCGACTCTATTATCAATAATCTATGTCAGTAACATATACTTCTCAATCCTCCAGATCTCCACTTGTCTTCTGTACGCTTTTATTTATGTTTCCCAACCTTCCTTGCTATGCCTTCACAATTGGGGTTTGCTTCATTCCAATATTGTATCTACACCTCTATCCCGATCATCAAGTGGTTAAGAGTAAGTTGCCCAGTGTCTCCGCAGATGTGACCAACACCTTCTCAATGTGTTCCGGACTACTTCTTAATTCATTCTGGACATGTTCCTGACTACTTTCTCCATTATCAGCAATGAATTACATTAGATTGTGTTCCAATTACACCTACGCGTTGATGTTTTGAACACAATATATAGCACAACCTTTGGACAAATCGATTTCTTTTGCTCTGTCAAGCCCATGCCTCGGGCCTCCACCTCGCCGCTCGGTATCCCGAAGATCTACCTTTATTGTAATCTCTTCCTTATTGTTCTTTCTCGCTACACATACCCTTTCACTCTAGCCCCTCCTTATTGTCTTTTACTTTACCCTGCAGGACTACACGTATAACTCCTAGTAGTTAGTCTGGCGCTCCGCACCGTTGCGCCGCTCCGTAGATATAAATACTGCTTGTACGCTACTGTAGTTCCTCAGTTTAATTATCAACTTAGATTCCCTCTTTAACTCTGTACTCCTCTAAGTCTTCAGGCTCACTGCCTTGAAGTACTCTCTACTCTACCTTAGGACTTATACGTCCTCTGGTTCGCTCCTCGTCACCGGCGATACCGCCGCTCCGACTTGGCTGCTACTTAGCTCCTCTCTTCTATACTCTCGACCTCCGGGGACATACGGCGTAACGGCGGTGTTGTTAATAACTTCACTACTGTCCCATTCGTATTCCGCACTTAGACACTGTGTGACCTCTGGCACGGTTACACGGTGTGCATGATCTTAACATGCTCGTCAATCGTAGTGCTCAAACAATGGACCACAATGTTAGCAATAGCAGTGGTGGCGGTAATACAAACAATGACCAGATTTCACGTCTACTACAGTCCTTTATGGCGACGCCGAATACCCAAATGCTGGAGTTGATGAGTCAAAATCAATATTCACCAATGCTTCTTCAGGTATGTTTGCATGACGGTATTTGCCATTCATTTCAGTAATATTATATGCAGTCTTTTCTCCTTTCACAAGCATTATCACAGAATTTACCCAATCAAGCTCCATTGAGCCCAGCGTCCTCCTCAGTTTCATCTTCATTGCAAGCTGCCGCTTCATCGCAGAGTTCACATGCTCCTCCATACCCAAACACTTCACTTCCAATACAGACTCCAACCAATCCTGCATCACAAGCATTGTCCACGGCCCCAAATCTGTCTTCTCAGTTAGTGCAAAGACCCATTGCTCTTCCTCTCCCACCTCCTCATCAGCATCAATCATCGTCCATCTCTCCATCTGAATACCCGTCACACCGGCCTATGCATTTCCAGGCCACTTCTTCCGATTCACACCAGGCCATTTCTCGTTTAGGTCAGGATCCAGCACTCTCTCATTCTACGCCTATCCTGGGTTCAAACATTGAGGCACGGCCTCAGGCTATCTCGAGTTCGAACGTTGAAGCGCGGCCTATTTCAGGCTTGAACATTGAGCCACGACCTATCTCAGGTTCTAATGTTGGGGTTGGGGCGTGGCCCCTCTCTGCTGTTGATACCAGAGGTGGTGAAACTCTACCTGGAAACTCGTCTTTACCACCCCCACCTCCTATATGCAGGCCATACACTAGTATGCAGCTCCCAAATGTCACAGATGGGTATGGGCAGATCGTTGGCTCACAGGGACATCCCCGCGTCACCACTGCTCCGGGATTTTCGGGTTTGACCACCATCCAGCGAATGAACGGTTCACGTCTTGACCATGCCAACCAGTCTCTTCCTCGGGATCCCAAGAAAGTAAAACGTCGTGGAAAGGCTATCCGGCCGCCGGGGCTTGGCCGTAGAGATCAAGGTCCAAGTATTGAAGACTGCATTGGTATAGCAATCGGAGGCGTAGAAGTTGTGAGCATTGATATCTTGGTTTATCCACCGATGCCTCCAACAACAGATATTAATGTATGTATTCTTGTTTCCATATTTCTTTCATTAATATCTTCATTTCACAGTTCTATCGACTTCCCAAACAACCATTATTCTATGAAATCAACAAGGACTCATTTCGGATGGTTCTCGATGCATTGGGTCTATTTCACCAGTACCCAAACCTTCCAACCTCCACTACTGTCTTTGACTTGTTCTCCGATATTGCAGAAAAGCTAAGACAGCGATACGATCTCCCTTCTGTTTCCTCTTCTTTACCGCTTGCTCCACAAGAGCTCCTACCTCTGCATCTCATGGGATTCAGCAACCATGGTCGAGCCAATGGATCCTATAATACGTCGAAGCTTAGACCCATGCCCTACGAGAGGAACACAACTATCCGAATTCTCCTGGATGGCAATGGTGTCTATGTAGTTCCAAAACTTGTTATCACACGAAACAATCATTTTCAACTTCATGCCCGTAAGTGGGCCTCATCATTGTACTTCAATTATCTGCTTAACATCTGAATTATAGTTATTCGCAATTACCCACTCGAAGCTAATGTGAGCCTAGCTCAAGTATACTTGGGATCCAATAACACCATCCGTCCTCATCGATGTTTGTCGAAGCGCATATATAATATGTTCCGCAATGACTCTGATGCAAATCTCAATACGCATGCCTTGGAAGAGAGTGAAATGGAAGAGTCTTGTGATGACGATGAGGATCGCAATGACGAGGAGGTGATTATCATGATCCTAACTTCACCTCAATTATTAACACTCATTATCATTACTTCTTAGGATGCCACTATTGTCGCGCAATCTTTAACAAGGTTGGTGTCCGTAGAACCAGACAATGAACAACTTTGTCCAGTATCAGTAGAACCCAACACTCGCGAATCATCTACTGATGTATTGGTATGTGCACTATGACCCTTACTTGTTTTTCCCTTCTCAGATTAGATTATTAGATTTCGCCTTCTGCAGCTGTAGATCAGTCATTACCCCAAAAGCTATGGGAAGGGCGCTGGACTCAACCTACTCCTCTCGATTTTATCCCTGTCTTTTTTGATAATGAGCATGTCAAAGCCATTTTCAAAATTGTCTCAGAGGTTCAGCGTGACGGAGTCTGTCCAGGATTTCGCGTGGAGGGTACTAATGAGCAAGAGATTGCAGCGGAATTCATTATGTTGATGAAAGCCTCAATTCGGAGCGGAGATTGGAGCAGAGTTCTATCGCCAAACCGACACTTCATGCGGTAGGTTAAACTGCTCTCATGCAAAATTTACTGATGTTTGTTATGACAGTGTGAATGATAACGACGATTATGTCTCTTCAGGTCCTGGGCTTGAACAGTCAACCGTCACTGAGATCTTCCATCAGTTTTTCAAGGAACGTGAACATGAATTTTGTGCTCCTCTCTATGAGAACTACACGACACTTCAATTGGCAGATTTGCAGATATCGCCTAGCAAGCAAGAAGAACTAGTGTTATTTGGGGCAGTATTGGCATTGGCTTTGATTTATGGGCATTACCCAGGACACTTGAATCCCCTTCTTCTCATTTATCTTCTCAATGATTGTAACCTATCCTGTCTTCACCGAGACCTGGTCTCTTCATACCTTCCTTCTGTCAGTGAGATGCTGGACCACTGGCTTAACATAGGACCTACCGATGATGTTGGGGACTTTGCTTCACACTTTGCTTCATATCACAATATTCAGGTGCAGTCTTTGATTTTCTTTATTATATTCATCTCACCCTCACAATCAGGTTGGAGTCTTAAATGGACGGTCCGAAGCTGGTCACCAGAAGCTTGCATCAGAAATGCTGCACAATGTTGTTATCGGTCCAGTGGGAGTTGAGAATGCTTATTTTGCAGCTTTCATCAAAGGATTCTTACTCCCCTGCTCAACGGGAATTGACTTGGTAGATGTGAGTGGGCAATTTCTATGTATCTTCAACAGCTCAACCCTGCTGTCTTTATAGATTGTGCGCAGCTTTTTTGGAGGTGCCGAAGAATTCGTTTGCACGGCGGAAGCATCCATGATATGCGACTTTAATTCTCTCAATATACGCATCATCTGTAGCATAAGAGGTCATTCCCTGGATGATTTGGCTGATGCACTCAGCATTGCTGGTCCTCACTTTGCCGGAAGGATCTTTGAAGATGTTATCAAGGACTTCCTTATTGGGGTTGGTGCGCCATGCCCACAATTGCTTGCTGAAATCAAGGACAGATTTAGCCCAGAGGTCAAGGCTAGCTTAATGGGGATACAGTCTCCTACATACCGAATGCGTTTGATGTGTTGGGCTGTGACAGGTGCTACAAGGGTATTGAACGATGGTGAGCCAATGCAAGTGAGTATCCTATTCAATCATCAGCAAGTTTGCACTCATGCCTTATTTCAGATTATCCTCGTTGATAATGACGATACTTCATACCTTCCGTCTAGCCTAAGCGAAGGTTTATGCGAAGCTTACCTTTCATCTGGATCCTGCTCCTTTCGAACATGCTCCAGGTCAATGAGAATTCCTGCCTCGTATCTCATCCAGTTATTGAAAAATACTTATGATTCTGATGCTGAACTCTGCAATGCTCAAGTTGCAATCCACCATTGGCTTTTCATGCAATTGTTAGATTCAGCTGGGACGTACAACATGGCTTGAAACTTATACGTATATTACTCAAACTTATATCTGAACATCGTACATTAGCAGCTATCTCCATGTGATAATATTTGGTTACATTCAATGAGAATTCATGTCTATGCTCAGAAATTTTCGAGAGTCCTCGAACTCAACCGCAAACTTATCAAGCAATTACTGTTCCTAGTCACGTACTTGCAAAGACCAGCTTTGACCCTTATCCATTATGCACGTGCCAGCTATATTGGCCAGCTATATAATGCACAGCTCAAGCCAATACCGATTCAACCCCCCCAACAATGGAAAACCAAGCCAACTTCAATTCCATAATCCGGACAGTCCACTCAATTTCTACTACAACTTTCACGCCGCAGGTCGATTCCTACTATGAAAGTCAAAACGGTATGCTTCATTATGAAGTTGAAGTACCTGGTGTACGTCGCGGACATATAAGGGTCGTCCTTGGATACTCTCCTTTACTTCGCCACAAGAGTATTACCATGTGGGGAGTATCGATTGCACCACAATGGCCAAATGCAAGTCTCTTGCTTTCTCAGGGAGATACGTTGGGATCTGTGCCAGTGCCCCGCCCTTTGGTCGGTGCAGGATTAAGCTCTGGACAATCACACCAGCCCTCCCCCAATCCTACCATTGTGCCTTCAACTGTAGTTCCCATTGTGGGTACCATTGATCGACCACTGCAGCGGATGATGGAGCAAGTTCATGGTGAATTCTACCGCCTTCTCAATGTCCCTGCTAAAACCCAGGTGCGTTTGTTACTGCATATTCCAAATGTTCTTACTTGATCTATTCACTTATTATAGGTATCGGATATTAATGTCATCCTTGCATACAGCGTTCTTTCAATTAGGATCAAATGTGATGAGCCACTAACGGCCAATGAGATTCAGGCAACTCAGGAGATAATTGAGGTGCACTAATGTGAGTTGCAGAAGCGTTCCCTACTTCTCTCTTTGTATTTGTTTATTGATTTTGAGATTGGTTCCATATCCTTTAGTTGGGAGCAGCGTTCTTTGCTAGGATAGTACTCAACGAAATATGTTTGTACATAATATATACCTACATGATAGACTTTTTGGTAGACACGATCTTTGCTAACTCTACCCAATGCATGTTCTACCATAAATGAATCAAAGACAACTGCAGTTTTGACTGCTGCTGATTGCAAGTCATCATCTAAAAACTGATGTCATGCTTATCGGCAGACAGCAGAGGCGTGAGACTGGCCATGTCTAAGTTTGGAGACAAATGTGTTTCCAGTAGTTTTAATAAAATGGGTAAAACCCTGAGCTTTGAGTCAATTCATGAAGGCGTTGCGGAAGGAGGAGCTAGTTTCGGATAATTCCGATAAAGTTGGGCAATAAGCACAGCCTCCACCGCAACTTTTACCGGCATCTCCCGATCATTATATGTCCACCTAGGGAAAGCCAATGCGAGTCCCTTCCATTTCTGTCCCCATCAATCACAACAATGCTAGTGTTCCTTCAGTATTCTTCGGCCCTTGCTACTGTACCAGCTACGATGACGAAGTCATGAAGGCAACATTAACCGATGTGCAAAACGTGTTACGATCACTTCTTTTTCATCTTATCTTTTCCTTATCTTGTCTTATCTTTTATCTTTTGTCTTATCTTCTATCTCCCTTATCCTATATCTTGTCTTATCTTGTCACCTGACCTATTATTTATGCTTACTGATACAACATGCACTTTTCATTTACTTATATTAAACAAAGCAGTCTCACAACACATATACAGCATGACGATTGAGCTTTCATTACTTACACATTGCTTTACTTATGTTCTACTCATGTTTACCACTAACCCAGGGCGTTGGGCATTAGTAGGGCGGAGGGTTGTTTACTCGTATATAAGCTGTAGTTACTTGCTGTATTTCCTTAGCTTTGATCTCGTCTATTCTACCTGGTTTAGCCCAGAACTTTGCTTGCTTCCTTTATCGTTCCGCCAACTGAGGTTTTCTTGAGTGTGACACCTGGTGACATCCGTTACTAGAACCAGTCGCTGACAGAAGATCAAAGCTATTCTTACCACCTGTCACACGCTACGCGATCATATCCCTATCACAGTTATCCCCGCTCACATTTTTACCAACCCTTCACAGACTTCTACTCTCTCTTCGAGCAGTGTCGCCTATAGTACAAAGGTGTAACGTTGAGTCCGACACCGTACTGGCAGACGAAAGCGTCGACTGATCACTAATCTTCGGAGAAGGGTCTTCGCGTGCACATCGAGCTCCATTCCTAGACAGGGAGGGTGCATCTGTTCATCAATCGAGAGTGGAAGGCTGCTTCCCACATCATCGTACTCTTTTTTCGAAATCTTCCCCACATTATTCCCGACTTCTACGAATCCAATCATACATTTTCCCATCATCACCACCGAGTTGCATTAGTAACTCGTCTTCCTTACAACGGATTCTACCTCAAGACTAGGACGACCTAGGCTTTCGGTACAAACCGATCGTCCCCGCTCCCCCAACTCATCTGCTCCATCCACTTCATCTTCAATCGAACGAAACATCACCTCATTCATACCTGCCTACATATCACCCCACTACAGCATGTCTAACCCCACTCCCGATCCTATCCCCATGACTCCTGTCACTACTCCTCATGTTCATGGCAAGTCATTGCTCAGAGAACCCAGTATCTTTGATGGCGATAAAACCCAGTTCAAAGAGTGGCGCCGTACCCTCTTTGCTTACATTCGCGATCCAAGGAACAGAGTCACTACAGACAATGAGAGAATTGACATTGCAATCTCGTATATGCGAGGTCCCAAAGTCAGTAGCTGGGTCCAGAATTACACGGATGATAACTTCGACGATGATGAGGAGGAATGGGCTAGCACGTGGAAAGGATTCAAGGACGTATTGAATGCCTCCTTCCTAGACAAAGGACTCACAGAGAACGCACAGGAGAAGCTAGAACATCTCCGTCAGGGCCCCAGTGAAAGGGCAGAGGATTTCTTCAAGGAATTTGAAGTTATCATGCGAGACGCCGGGTATGCTAAGGACGCCCCCTACGTCATCAGGCTGATTGAAATGAACGTAAAGCCGAAGCTGATCGACCAAGTATATGGCACCAGTAATGAGCGAATCGAGAAGTTTGACGAGCTCAAACAGAAGATTATCAGCATCGATGACATGTGGTGGCGTCGTGAGGAAATGCGGCGCAACTGGTCAAACAGATACCAACGGAATGCTGGGCAGGGACCTAGTAACCAGAAATGGCAACCACAGACACAGGCTCCAGTACCCAAGACTCCAACCCCTGCGGTACCCACCCAGGATAGGAAAGATGGGACCGGAATTACTTTCAAAGGTGCAGGCAGACCAATGGACATTGACGCTGCGCGTCGTAACAGGGAATGCTTCCATTGTGGCAAGCAAGGCCACATTGCAAAGTTCTGTCCAGAGAAAGCGCCGAAACCGCAGTTTGTCAGAGGCATGTGGAACCGGATGACACAGGAGGATCAGGAGACTATGGCCAAGGAATTGGGTTTTGTCCTGCCCCAGCAGTAGACGCAGGTCTGCCGGGGCCAATCTCAGAATCAGTATTGGACTTTTCGTCATCGTCATATGTAGACAGTCAATTTAGTTTTGAAATTGGTAGTACTGGTACATCCAATAAAAATAACTTATCTACAATGACGACCCGAACTGAGGAAAAACCTGTGAGATATGAACCGAACACACCTGAATGGGTGGTGCAGCGGTTACAAATGGACAAACTCCCCATGGCTATAGGAATCCTTAGAGCCTGGATGCCTGAAAGTCGTGTCAGAGAAGCATCGGAAGAAACGGTATTGGCTATACGAAATCTGAATCATGCTACCACAACTGAAGCAGTTACCAATCTCAAAAGTCGTAAGAGATTCGTCCGAGGTACCCGAGGACGTGAGCTAAAGTTGCAAACCACTATTGAGAATATCAACAATGGTGTGCAAATTGAAACGGAAGCCCTCTTAGACAGCGGAGCCACAGGATCCTGTATCAATAAGGATTTTGTAGAACAGCACCAGCTCACTGTTAAGGAGTTACCAGTCAAAATGCCGGTCTATAATGCCGATGGCACTCTGAACAAAAATGGTTCCATAGAAGGCTATGTACAAGTCCGAATGGTGATAGGAGATCATGCCGAACGAATAGATTTGGCAGTTACCAATTTAGGCAAGACGGATATCTTCTTAGGCATAGATTGGCTACGTTACCATAATCCCAGCATTGATTGGAAGGAATCCACGTTGACGTTTGAACGTTGTCCTGACAAATGCGGATATCTGCCACACTATGAATCACCTGAGGATGATGGTACAGGGGAAAAGCTTCTCGATGATGAACGGATCTTCTGGTTCGATTGGGATGGGTATCTTTCCGACCAAAGTCATATCAAAGTACAAACTGCTACTACAGATGCCGCTGCTCCATACCTTGCTGAGTATGCTGATGTATTTAGTAAAAAGGACTTTGACCAAATGCCAGAAAGACGCCCATGGGATCATGCCATAGAACTAACGCCAGGTTCCAAGCCAGTCGATTGTAAAGTCTATCCCCTCAGCCCGCCAGAACAGAAGGCTTTAGATGAATTCCTAGAGGAAAACCTTAGATCAGGACGAATACGGCCATCACGTTCACCCATGGCTTCACCTTTCTTCTTTGTCAAAAAGAAAGATGGAACACTACGGCCCGTACAGGATTATCGAAAGCTAAATGACATGACTGTCAAGAATCGATATCCACTCCCGTTAATCCAGGAACTCATCGATAAACTGAAGAATTCCAAGGTTTTTACCAAAATGGATGTCCGATGGGGATTCAATAACATCCGTATCAAAGAAGGAGACGAATGGAAGGCAGCGTTCCGAACAAACAGAGGCTTGTTTGAGCCTACGGTCATGTTTTTCGGACTTACAAACTCACCCGCCACGTTCCAAGCATTCATGAATCATATCCTTCGAGAACTCATTGATCAAGGACACGTCATTGTCTACATGGATGATATCCTTATCTTCACGGACAACATTGAGGAACACCGAGTCATCGTCAGAAGGGTCCTTGATATCCTAAAAGCCAACAAGCTGTACTTGAAACCTGAAAAGTGTACCTTTGAGGCTAGGGAGGTCGAATATCTTGGAATCATCGTAGGCAATGGACAAATCCGGATGGACCCGAAAAAGGTTGAAGCAGTCCGAACCTGGCAGTCACCACAGAAAAAGCGCGAACTACAATCGTTCTTAGGGTTTTGCAACTTCTTCCGCCGGTTCATCCGAGACTTCAGTAAAATTGCCAAACCTCTAACACGGCTCACAGGGAATACAGCTTGGGAATGGACATCTCTTGAACAAGATGCGTTTGATCGACTGAAATATCAGATCATTGAAGATGTTACTCTCATTATCCCAAGAGAAGCTGGAAAATTCCGAGTTGAAGCTGATTCCTCTGACTACGCTAATGGTGCAGTCCTGTCACAGAACGTCAATGGAAAATGGAGACCAGTAGCTTTCAGATCCAGGTCACTCAACGAGGTTGAACGGAACTACGAAATTTACGACAAAGAGATGATGGCCATCATGGACTCCCTCTCAGACTGGAGGCAGTACTTGCTGGGCGCAAAAGAACCTGTTGAAGTCTTCACAGATCACCAGAATCTCCAGTACTTCCGGAAACCTCAGAAGCTGAACCGACGACAAGCCAGATGGGTAGTCGAAATTGCTGAATACCATATCGAACTCTTCCATAAGCCTGGGAAATCAATGGGAAAAGCTGATGCCCTGTCACGGATGTCAGGTCTTGAGAAAGGGGAGAACGACAACACCAACGTCACGCTACTAAAACCGGAATTTTTCATTTCTCAAATAACGGATCAGACATCTGCCCCTGAAGACGATCTGCTTAATCTCATCCGAAGAAAGAAAAACCAGCGAGACAAGTTAGTACAGGTTGCCCTCGAGTCTAAAGACAAGGAATGGCTTGAAACTGAGGACGGACTAGCGGTTTGGCAAGGACGCATCTATGTCCCTAAGGACAAAGAACTCAGAGGATGAATCATACAGGCACATCATGACGCCCAGACAGCAGGACACCCAGGTCGCTATAAGACTATTGAGTTGATTACACGCAACTACTGGTGGCCAGGAATCAGTCGAGACGTCAGGATCTACGTGGAAGGCTGTGAAAAATGTCAGGCCACAAAGACACATCGTACCAAACCTGTGGGACCGTTACATCCACATGACGTACCATCTGAGCCTTGGGAAATCATAGGAACAGATATGATTGGCGAATTACCGGAATCTGGAGGGTATAACGCCATCAGCGTGTTTGTTGATCACTTCACAAAGAGGTTACGGCTCTTTGCCACGCATACCACGATAACATCTGAAGGAATGGCACGTGTCTATCGTGACAAAGTATTCCCGGTCCATGGAATGCCCCGGAAGATTGTCCACGATCGCGGCCCTCAGTACCATGCCCGCTTCATGAAGGAACTGTACAAGTTGCTAGGAATCGAAAGCAACTATACAACTGCATACCATCCTCAGACTAATGGCCAGACGGAACGGATAAATCAAGAAATTGAACATTACATCCGTCTTTTTGTGAATCATCATCAGAGTGATTGGCACGAATGGCTTCCTATGATGGAGTTTGCATATAACGATCGAGTACACTCAGCTACGAAGGTTTCGCCCTTCTACGCAGACAATGGCAGACACCCATACAAAGGAACCACACCGAAGATGACGTCACAAAACCCAACAGCACAGGAATTTGCCGATAGCATGAAATTGATCAGGGAAGAAGTAGGATCGGCGCTGAAAAAAGCCGCTGAGGACATGAAGCGCCAATATGACAAACACCGGAATGAAGCGATAGAGTATAAGGCTGGTAATAAAGTTTGGCTTGAAGGAACCAACATAACGACAGATCGCCCAATGAAGAAACTCGGGGATAAACGATTTGGACCGTTTAAAGTTCTTGAAAAGATCGGACCCAGCTCATACAAACTCGACATCCCTCGCACGTGGAAAAGAATCCATAATGTCTTCAACGAAACACACCTATCCCCGTACCATGAACCCCAATTCCCGACACAACCCCGAAACACTGAACCACCTCCAGACGTAGTAGGAGAAGAAGAAGAATACGAGGTAGAAGAAGTAGTCGATTCACGCAAGTATCGGAATGGCATCCAGTACAAGGTAAAATGGAAAGGTTATGGACCACATGAAATGACGTGGGAACCTGCAGCCAATATGACGAATGCCAAGGAATCTGTTCAGGACTTCCACAAGAAGTATCCTAACAAGCCCAGGCCTCGAGTCCTTAAACGGATCGAGATTCCGATTGCTCAGTTTCCCACTGAATTATTCCGACCAGTCCCTACACCAGACATAGAACCGGTTCCAAGTAACATGCCAACGGAAGCACTTGTCAACCGACTTGCGCGTCATGGAATTCGCGCCTTAAGAGGGGGGTAATGTTACGATCACTTCTTTTTCATCTTATCTTTTCCTTATCTTGTCTTATCTTTTATCTTTTGTCTTATCTTCTATCTCCCTTATCCTATATCTTGTCTTATCTTGTCACCTGACCTATTATTTATGCTTACTGATACAACATGCACTTTTCATTTACTTATATTAAACAAAGCAGTCTCACAACACATATACAGCATGACGATTGAGCTTTCATTACTTACACATTGCTTTACTTATGTTCTACTCATGTTTACCACTAACCCAGGGCGTTGGGCATTAGTAGGGCGGAGGGTTGTTTACTCGTATATAAGCTGTAGTTACTTGCTGTATTTCCTTAGCTTTGATCTCGTCTATTCTACCTGGTTTAGCCCAGAACTTTGCTTGCTTCCTTTATCGTTCCGCCAACTGAGGTTTTCTTGAGTGTGACACCTGGTGACATCCGTTACTAGAACCAGTCGCTGACAAAACGCTATTGAACAGCTGAAAATGAACCGAACCTCTTCAATCGACGGAGACGGTGCTAGAAGCTTCAGTTTTGCCAGTACCAGGGAAGACAGGGATACCGATCGTGAGTCGGAAACAGACTACGAGCTCAGCGATACGGAACACCAGGAGTTTGGCGATGATGGACATCACAAGAGTACGCGGCAACGCTTAGCTGAAAAGGCATGCAAAGCTGTAGAGGACGCTGAGAAACTCGAAACGATGATGGGAGGAATAAGTGCGGGGAACAGGACTAGTGCTCCGCCTATTGAGGTCGAGATGAGTGACGAGAGTGATGGTGAGGACGATGAAGACTATACTCATTCTTCAAGCTTTTTCCGGAGGCATTCCGCTATTGAAGAAGTTGACGACGACACGGAGGGGAATGGTACAGCACCCACTCGAACACCACAGGTCCACCAGGATCTCACGCTTCCAGAACAGGAGATTGATGAATCAGAGGCTCAGACAGCGACTGCACCCTCCTTCCCTTCATTATCCACTAATGAGGATGCCGCAGACACTAAATCTATCTCATTACCCACTCCGACATCTCCCGGTTTCGCTCATTCTGAATCCACTATATCTACTGTTATACCCATACCTATTTCCGCCATCACACCACAGTCGATTCCATCTACCCCACCACGAACAATCACACCTGCTGCTGCTGTCGCTCGGAGTCCTTCGCCGATGCGTGAAACACTCGTGGCCCTGCCTTCCCCAACAGCCTCTTCATTTCATAGCAACTCTGGTGCCTTCCATTTCAGTCCCCATCAATCACAACACAATAGTGTTTCTTCAGTACCTTCTTCGGCCCTTGCGACTGCTCCAGTCACGACGAGCGAGAGTAGTCAGACCAATTCCCAGCCTTCTCAGAAAGACAACGAGCAGGCAAAGGAAAAGGAGAAGACCCATCCATCCGAATGGAATGTCGATGAGGTGGTTGAATGGGTGAGAGGCAAAGGATTTGGCGAAGACGTTTGCGCCAAATTCACCGAACAAGAGATCACAGGCGATGTTCTTCTTGAGCTCGATGTCAATTTACTCAAGAATGAGATTGGCATCATGGCATTTGGCAAGCGTGTTCGTATAGCCAACGCGATCGCAGAACTCCGTCGACCACCTTCTATCAACTACGATGAACAAGTCTTGGAGAACCCTTCGTCGCCTTTTGCCGGTTCACAGTCTGTACACAGAATGATGAATCAATCTCCACAGCTATATGCCCAGTCACCTCATTCAGTCAACTCTCAACCGTACTCACACCCAACGCATTCGCGAAATCAATCTCAATCCCAGTCACATCACTCGTTCCCAGGGAGTGCGACTTCCATGTCCGGATTCAGAGATTCGTTTGGCTCGAACGGAGCTTTAATTGCGGCTGCAGGTTTGATGAGTCCAGAAAGCGCACCTCATACAGGTGACTTGCTTGGTTCCCCAAGGTCGGACGAACTGTTCGTAAACAGCCAGGAGAAGGCACTGGTGAGTGCGAATTTAGTCCACTTGCCACTCGTTGACTAATGGTTCCTTTATTTACAGAAGTTCAGACCCGTTCAGCTTACGCTTTCGCCCAGCGATAGCGCATTGAACACGAGTGTCACGGCAATATCACAATCTACATAGATTGAGGAGGATCGTGCTGCTATGAGCGAAGTGAGTTTTTCATATCCATTATCGGACTATTTCACACTCACAATGGGACACCCAAGGGCAAAATATCCGCGGGGATGACCCAGAGCGCACGGCGACGGCTCTTTGGTCGTTCCCAGGATTCAGCTGCTTCCGGAAGCAAGGACTCTCGTCGATCTTCGTTTAAAGATGGCGCATCGCCGACGTCTGCGGTTATTGTTGCTGAGGGCGACTCGAAGGAAAAGGACGAGAAAGAGAAAGATACCGAGAAAGGAAAGGAAACAGATGGAAAGAATACAGTCAGCGGAAAGAGCCATGCAAGAGCCAGGAAGAGCATTGATGCCGGGAAATCTGGGGAGCGTCTCAGTATCTTCGGTGGCACCTTTAGTGGCATGAGCAAAGGGAGGAAACCTGCGCCGCGGTATTCAGCGTAGGTGTTTGATTGATTTGTTTATACCGTTGGCTAACCCTTACTTTGCGTAGAGCCAGCGAAGATGCTGTACCACCCTCACTCATGGACAAATCCACTTCTGGATCATCCTTCCATCTGCCGCAATTTTCTACTGGTCTACAAAAACCTAGTACCCAGCCAGGATCCTCCAGCGGTCCTCAGGAAAAGGAGGAGAGTAGCAGTAAAGACTAGGCAGAGATTACACGAGTGAGCTGAGAAGTCTTCTTTCGTGGTGCCGTTCTAATTTTTCTCTTCTTCAGAACGTCATCTCATCTGTGAATATGCCAACAATTCCTCTCATGGTCGCCCAAGCTATGAACCCTGCTCCCCGTCCACCATCTCCTACGGCTCGAGATGTAATGCAGAAGATGCACCGCAAAAATCCTAACCAGTTATCGAGTCATGATGCACGAGTACTGATGGGCCTACCGACTAATAGCGACACAAAGGGGGAGCGGGTAAAGCTTGAATTGTTCTTCAGCTCTACAACGGTGGACGATGCCAGCAAGGGACCGGCCCCACCAAGACTCTCGCGGGAAGCCAGGAGGGCTAGCGTTTCTCAGTCATTGGTATAATCCGCTTTCTTGTACTATCATCGTGGCCATCACTCACTATTCATACAGATACCGAACATTCCAATAGATGATGGCCTCATTGACTGGGCCAATTGCCATCTGCCTACAATTTTGCGCCTTGCCGAAGCTATCAAAGGATGACCCTGTTCTCCTCCTGTCCCAGACTCTGCCTTCCCCGCTGACCCAGGCAATGACAAGCTCGATGGTCTTTTCCGTCTATTTGACTTTCTCCTCAATTACGACGTGAAGATGGGGAGCGTCAGCATCAATGACATTTGCCAGGGTAAGAGAGATCCAGATCATAAATTCGAATTGGCCTTGGGGTTAGATGATCTAGATACAGCACTAGAAATTGTGAAGACGGAATCAGAGATCGCTCCTACTACTATGCCTCCCCCTGAAGTCAATATTGAAGCAGAGGCAAAGGGAGTGTCAAAACCCACGCCCGCACCGACGAAGCCTACCGAAATCAACCCCGAGTCAATAACGAAATGGAAGGCGTTGGGAGATCGTGCGTTGGCTGCCTGGAGATTTGACTTGGCTAAGGAGTGTTTTGAGAATGCGGGTGATCTTGGGGCGTTAATGCTGTTGTTGATGAGTATGGGTGGGGAGGGTGAAGGTGTGTTGTGTTCTAGGTTCTCTTTTTTGTTCATTTGTAGTCGGCTGATGGATGGATTTTCCTCCCTCCCCCCTTCTCACATCGTCATCTACCATTCCTTAGATGAACTCCTAAAACTTGCCAAACGGGCGGAGAACGAGGGACAGAACAACCTGGCGTGGGTTATCTGGTGGAGTACTGGCGCACGGGACAGGTGTGTTGAGCTGTTGATGAAGACAGATAGGGTAAGTGAGGCAGCGATGTTTGCGAGGACCTATGTTCCTAGGTAAGCTTGGTGGTTGGTTTTCTTTTCCTACACCCTTAATGAATCTTTGTTTCTACCCTCAATCTCCAATTTGATGTAATGCAGCCTCGTACCCAGAACCGTACTCGCCTAGAACCGTACTTGCCTGGAAAGCCGAGCTGAATGCCAAAAGTCGACCAAAGATTGCAGAAACGATAGCGAACCCGGATGTTAATCCGGACTTGTTTGAGGAGGGATGGAACAGTGTCCTCGAGAAGGAGAAACACTCTGTTGTGGAGTCTACTGTGGTCACACCACAAACGGAACCGGTGGTTTTGGTTGACGTCGGTGCATAAATCATAGGTACATGGGATTGACAATCTGGACGTTTGCCTGTGTCCGACATGCTCTGATCTTGTCAGCTTTCAGGACTTCGACTACCTAATGACTTGCAGGACATCTCGATAATAAATTATGGGACCGTGTATTTGATGTAGTCTCTGTAATGATGAGACCAACCTGGACACGAGCTATTTTTCTTGGGAGTATGCATGATTTACTCTATGTTTTCTCCTGGGAATCCTCATGTAGAGCCAGGAGATCATCAATGATAACTACTGTTGATACTTCATACAGTACTATAACGATATTGACACCCTCAACCTTCAACACTACGTTCTCTTTTCCTCGAAGTGTAACGAATGTGTTGGTGTTCAGATTGTAAGCACAGCAGGATCTCATCAGTTAGTAAGCTTATTGAAGGTAGGGCATGGATGGTGTACCGATACGCAGCAATGGAACTCAGGAAGGCATTCAAAGAAGGTTGCTGCGACTTAACTGTGCTTGAACTGCTGATCACTGCATGTTCGCATCTCCAGCGCTACATCGAATTCTAAGTTCATGTGCTTGATCCACCATGATAAAATATGATTGTATCAATTCTTCGTCTATCCATCCCCCACTATATCTTCACCATTTTGGTGATCACTCAACTGCAAGGAAAACCCGAATTTCCTGGTCAGTGTTCAACCACAGCTCTTGTTGTTCATCTTACAATGCTCCTTACTTCAGGTTCTGTAAAACACTGCTCACGAATATCTGTGACTTTACAACTTGATTTACCTTCTCAAGTATAACTATCTAACTTCAATCATTGAGTCTTTCTGATCTTTGGTTCTTCATTCAGCAATGGCCCCAACTCCAAATGCTCAGCATCGATTTATGTTTCCGCCATTCCCTCCTGTACCTACAGGTGCTACCGTGATTTCCTTCAAGGATTTCAAAGAAAATGACTATGATGGACCAGAAGTAGATGCACTTGGCATTTCTACTGTAATCTCGAGATGACAAAACAGATTGCAGTTGTTGTTGGGGTGCATGTATGATGAGGGTATTGCGATGTTTAGCTTTGACTATACCTTATATAGAAACTCCCTCCTGGACAATAAAATGGTGACTGTTGACCCACAACTTGTGACTCCAACTATCTCGCTCATGCCACTCACGTATGTACAATTCCCGTTTGAACATTCATGGCTACAAACAGATGGTGGAATAGATGAGGAAAATTACGATGCGGAGGTGAGATGGTTTTATTCGACAAACCTACATAAACCATGAATGTTATTTTTGCTCTAGTTTTCACGCTACTTACACCTTTCCTTGCGTACCAAATTCTTGTGGCATTTTGCTCCAACCTACTTGTCAGTCCAGGGAACTGCATTCGAGCAATCCTTCCTTATTCGCGCCTCAGCTATATGGGCTTCGCATTGGCCTGAAGATGTAACTTATGGGGAGAAACCAGTACATGAGCGGACTGCCCTCATGAAGCGGGTCATCTATCCTGCTGGGTTTAGCAGTGGTGACCTCGACATTGAAGATATAGAGCTGCACCTGGGCATGAATAGATATGATGCCCAAGCTGTAAAGCGGGACCAAGTTGCTCAAATGACACTGCATAATTTCTTTGCAGTCAGTATTTCTATATATTAATCTTTATATGGACTCATGAAATTGGTGCAGGATAACATCCGGACTTATCAGAGAATCTTACAGGGGTACTCAAACGACGAAACTAAGAAAATGTGGTATCAATTAATGAATGTACGTTGATTCCCATCTTATCCATATGCTCACAAGTCTCAACACCTGCTTAACTAATTGCGGCATTAGTCTATTCGAACCTTTCTTCTTCAAGCAGTTACCAATTTTGGTCAATATATCGTGTCTTATGGCCTCCCAGCTTCAGCCTGGCAATCATCTCTGGATGAAGCTGTTCTATTTTGGGACCTTCATAACCATTTGCCTGCATCGTTTCATCAAGAGTGTTTTTCATGGCCCCGTTATCGCTATTTGACTAATGTACCAGAGGAAGGCCCCCATCGTCTGCTTGCCTGGGAATACCCTCTGGCAGATTTAGCAGCTGGAATGATGGAATTACCTCCACCTTGGTTGCCATTGTAAGCCGTGATTGCATTTCATGTGTAAGATAATGTTATAGACATGCATTGTACATAAAATACTTGAACCATGCATACTTTTTACTTCGGAAAATTCCAATAAAGTTGGATTTGATCCGCATTTGTTATCGGGATCGACCATTATTTCATGCCCTCATACAATGGAATAAAGGCCCAAAGAAAGTAAGATCCAATGGACTCTACACGCACGTTGAAAGATAACTACAATGTCAGATCCAATATATTGCAAACAATCTATGACATGAAAATAAGCTAGCATGGTATGATTAAAATGGCCTGGAAGATGATGACGTATAAGCAGCTGATTGCAATAGCAATGGAAACAAAATGAGTGCGTGGATAGTGACGGTAACATATAATTAGATAGATAGTGAATGAGCAGGTGGATAGTGAACGAGCAGGTGAATAGTGAATGAGCAGGTGGATAGTGAACGAGCAGGTAAATAGCGAATGAGCAGCTGAATAGCAAACAAGCAGGTGAATAGCAAACGAGCAAGTGGATAGCAAACGAGCAAGTGGATAGCAAACGAGCAAGTGGATAGCGAACAAGTAGGTGGATAGCGAACGAGTAATAGTGAACGAGTAGGTGGATAGCGAATGAGCAGGTGGATAGCGAACAAGTAGGTGGATAGCAAACGAGCAGGTGGATAGCGAACAAGTGGATGCATAGTAAATGATCAGATGATAGTGAACAAGCAGGTGGATAGCAATTGTAAGCAAATGGGCAATGGCAAGCAAACGAGCAGCAAAAGAAAACCCAAATATGGTAGGCAATCTGATAAAATGAATGGCAACCATTCAGATGCAGTACTCAACACTTCCGCAAGGGCTCCAAGCTGTTACGGAATACAAGAAAGCTTTGGATCTTGTTCAAGTGGCTATGCATGACGTTCTGGGAAACCTGTGCGGCAATTTGTTCCTCTTCCGATTTATCAGCACTATGCAATGGCTCATAATGGTTCATGAAAAACCCTGGTTGAAAGAAAAGATATACTATGCCCTTCCACACCTCATAAGGACTTTCTTTCCCCAAAATGAATTTACCTGATGAAAAGGATGAGTTTAAATAATGGAGTTTGAAGTGCCAACTTACCAGATCCTGTTTGATGATTCATGCTTGCAGTTGGGATACGGGCTGGATCCCATATGCAATTCTTCGTAAGATTCTCAGCTATCTCGAAAAGGCGTGTAGTAGCTTTGAAAGTTTCAGCGTTCCAGCCCAAACGGTTTGTAAGCACGGATTCAAATGTTTCTACCTTTCCTTCTCCGTTATCGTAATAGATCTTGTATTTGCGAAAGCCAAGACCGCCAGCATATCCAACGCTCTCTTGGGCAAGGTTCCGCACATTATCCCACAGGAAATATGTTGATGCAGTACTTCGCTCAGAACCTGGCTCCTTTGGTCGGAACATAGCAGGGATCCGCTTGTAATCGTGAATTCTGCAATACTCTTCAAAGTTGAGGGCGCTTGTTGTAACCAATGGTCCTTTTGTTGGCTTGGGTAAGGCTGAAACTATGACTTGGTTTGTTCGGGGAAGCAATAGCGAGAGAGGTGCGGGCGTTTGAACAGGTACAATTGCTGAAGGCAAAGACAATGGTGCTGGGTGACCAATCAAGGTTGAGGCTGAGGAAGTAGTCATTAACGATATTGACAGTGTTCAAGCAAGATCACATACTCGATAAAGCGCGTGCATTCGATGAGCGGGTGATACTGTTGTATGGATGAAAATAGTTGAGGCCATGGCTTGGGCGATGCGAGCTTGCAACAGATGCTACCTTCATGTTTCAGTAGACTGTGAGCTGAAATTAACAACATACTCACTTTGATGATGAGACGTAGAAGCTGCATTTCCATCAAAATCAAATCAATTGTCAACATGGCGGTGAGATTGGTAAATGCTCACCAGGAACTGAAGAATGAATGGAAGACGCTTGCGTCATACTATTCAACTGAACGTCTTGAAAACCAGAAAAAAGATTCTGAAGATCAGCAGAAACATCTTGGATGTCTAACGATGCATGCTGAAAGCCCATGGAAGTATTGCGGAGGCCAGTTGAAGCATCATGGACGCCGCTTTGTTGTGAATAATCGTGGATGCCGCTTCCAAGTGAAGAATCGTGGACGCTGCTTTCGAGTGAGGAATTGTGGAGGCTGTTTCCGAGTGAGGAATCGTGGACGCTGCTTCCAAGTGAGGAATCGTGGATGTTACTTCCGAGTGAGGAATCATGGAGGCTGTTTCCGAGTGAGGAATTGTGGACGCTGCTTCCGAGTGAGGAACCGTGGATGCTACTTCCGAGTGAGGGATCGTGGACGCGGCTTCCAAGCGAGGAATTGTGGACACTGCTTCGGGGTGAAGTGTCATAAAAACTACTTTGAAGTGAACCGTCGTGAGTTCTGCTTTGGAGTGAGGCATCATGGGCACTGCTTCGGAGTGGGGTGTTGTGGAAAAGTGAGGTGTCGTGGACAGATGAGGCATCATGGACAAGGGAGGCATCGTCGATGCTGCTTTGGAGTAAAGCATTGTCGATGCTGCTTCGGAGTAAAGCATCATAGACGCTGCTTCGAAGTGAAGCATCATAGATACCAGGTGAGGCAGGATGAATGTCGCTTTGAAGTGAAGATCCATAAGCGCCAGGTCTGGAAGTATCCCTAGAACTAGCTGAAAGGTTCTGAATGCTAGACTGAGGGCGGACTAAGGTATTTCCAGTGGAATATAGAGCATCTTGGATGCCGACCGAAGGATTTTGAGCAAGACACGGGGCATTCTGAATGTCAAACGAGGTACCGTAGTTATTGTATGAGGGATTAGAAGTATTGAAAGGATCATAGACGTCAGATAAAGGATTGCGGAGGCCCAATAAAGCATCTAAACATAGTTGAGACTCCTTGCTGTTCTAGAAATCAACGCTTACCATGCAGATAGACTGGGCCTCGAACATTGTAATCTGCTAAGAGCGTTAGGGCATATATCTTGACAAAAAGTTCGGAAACCTTACGTTGTCCAGAAATTGGGTCATTGGGTCCAATGCGGGGACTCGGATAAGCATCTGAACCAAGGATTAGTAGGCTTGTCGTCCAGACTTGGCTTAATGGTTACCCCAAGAAGTTGGCGTTCCAACGCCATTACCTGCAATGAAAGATGCTGGTTAGCAAGATATATTGCTCGAAACAATCTCATACACACCATGAATTGGCGCATTGCTGAAGATGAAAGGACCGCCATCCTCAATATTGTTACGATCACTTCTTTTCCATCTTATCTTTTTCCTTATCTCTTGTCTTATCTTTTATCTTTTGTCTTATCCTCTATCTCCCTTATCCTATATCTTGTCTTATCCTGTCACCTGACCTATTATTCATGCTTACTGATACAACATGCACTTTTCATTTACTTATATTAAACACAGCAGTCTTACAACACATATACAGCATGACGATCGAGCTTTCATTACTTACACATTGCTTTACTTATGTTCTACTCATGTTTACCACTAACCCAGGGCGTTGGGCATTACTAGGGCAGAGGGTTGTTTACTTGTATATAAGCTGTAGTTACTTGCTGTATTTCCTTAGCTTTGATCTCGTCTATTCTACCTGGTTTAGTCCAGAACTTTGCTTGTTCTCTTTATCGCCCCGCTGTTTGAGGTTTTCTTGAGTGTGACGCCTGGTGACATCCGTTACTAGAACCAGTCGCTGACAAATATTCCCTGAAGTACCTATTGCAGAGTTGAAGTCGTCAGGTTGTGGAACATCAATGTTGGCTGGCTGGAGGATGAGGTCATAGTAGTTGTGATTAGTGTATCCTGCAGAATCCATCATTGATACTGTGTATAGCCAAAGGAAGAAGAAGAAAGGGAACAAACGAAACAAGACAGTGCGTATTTAAACTTAGAAACTTACCCACCATACCAAATAACTATCCATTCAATCCCAAGTTCGATCGGAGAAGCTTGATGGCTAAATGAAACATTCAATTATACATTTAAGATTTCCGAAATTACTCTGCTCACTCCATTCACTCTTTGTAAAGGAGATATTCCAAACATAAGAATATTGTAGCTTACTATACCGGATTGAAGTCAAAATCTATTGTTTGACTTCAGAAGAAGCGGACAAGGGTGCCAATGAACAGCATCATTGAAGCGATTTGAATTCTATTAGTTATGCCGGTACCTAGATGGAATTGGCACTTCAGGGGCTTCATTGTCCGGGATCGCCTTTTCTTCCAGACGTTCATTATGCTGATATTGCCTCTGGTTGAATATTGGATCTGGGTGCTTTTGTGTATTATACCATTGACGGTTGCTCCAGAAGTTCCTACTGCTGGTGATTCCTTAAATCCCACAAGTCTTCTAGATTCATTCCGAGATCACTATGCACAATTTCAGGCCGTTGTTGCTCAGGTTCATGCTGAACCAACAGATCCATTTCTGCTGCAGCTTCTTGGAGAGGACCTCAATCAGTTTTCTCAGCTTGCACGTGAAGTGAGAGCCTGGTTTTCTTGTTATTTCATTTCTAATGTAATGTTATCTATCAGCATGCAGCCATATTTGAACCCAATGAAGCCCAAATTCTACAAAATAGTCTCCAAATAATGATTCTAGATGTTCGAGCATTGCATGAACGGTCCACAGAATCATCGCACTCAGGTAGACCTGAAGTTGTACACACAGAATACACAGGACGCCCCGGACGTCCTCGTACAGTTATCGATCCAGACTTCCTCCGTTTTGCCTACCGTCATCGTACCACAGCAGGTCTCAGCCATTTTCTTGATGTACCTCGTTCGACCCTTCGGCGACGTCTTCTTGAATATGGGATTGCTTCTCCAGGTGCCACTCCATTCACAACAAATGAAACATCTATTCATCCAGGCAATCTGGATGAAGTGCTCAATGCTGAAGCTCCACAACCAGAATGGCTACCAGATGATGTGCAAGCCGAAGCAGCTATGATACCATCTTCATCCTCCTCTGGCTACATCACTAGCATCTCCGATGATCAATTGGACTCCTTGCTAGGACGTTTACGTGTTCATTTTCACCAAGCAGGCATTAAAATACTTGATGGAATGCTACGCCGTCTCAATATCATGGTTCCATATGAGCGCATTCGCCATTCACTTATCCGTATTGATCCTATCCACCGGGTCTTTGACCGTATCAGAATTCGCCGTCGAGGATATTCAGTGCCAGGACCAAATTCCTTGTGGCACCATGATGGTCATCATCGTAAGTATTTCTCTGCTCTCTAACCAAGTGATCTGTAATCCATGTAATTTAGGCCTTATCCGTTGGGGTATCATTATACATGGCTTCATTGATGGATATTCACGCCTTATAACTGGACTAAGAGCAAGTAACAACAATCGTGGTCAGACCGTCTTATCGCTTTTTTTATCAGCAGCAGAAAAATATCAGCTTCCCTTACGTGTCCGTGGAGACCATGGTATTGAAAACATCTGGGTTGCAGCATTCATGGAGCATGCCCGGGGAGAAGGGCGTGGCTCATATCTTTGGGGGAGGTATACTATTGCCCTTGAAATTGATCGAAGTAGTGTACTAATATTCTCATTCCACTAGGTCTGTTCATAATGTTCGCATAGAGCGTTTATGGGTTGATGTTAGCCATTATTGCAGCCAGACCTGGCATGATATGTTTACCCTCCTCGAAATCCATCATGGACTCCAAGTCTCAAATCTGAATCACATATGGCTACTCCAGCATATTTTCCTCCCAATGATCAATGACCAACTTTCATTTTGGGCTGAATCTTGGAACAGTCACCGAGTTTCACAGCGTCATGGTCCAGCCCGTAGCCCAGAGGACATGTTCGTATTTGATTCCCTTGTCAATGGCATTCGAGGCGACAATCTTGAACAATTCACAATGACAGATGAAGAACTCGAAGTATTTGGGGTAGATTGGGATGGCCTACAAGATGAAACATTGCTGCGAACGCTCCGGACGAACTATGCTCATGAGGGATCAGGTTCCTGGCTTGGACGCCGAGGCCCTCCTCCGGACCTCAACGAGGTTGCTGTAAGTCCACCATCGACCCTTCTTACTGAAGAAGATGTTGCTTCCCTTAATCAGCAACTCAGTCATTACATTCGTCTGCCCCGTGAGCAGGAAGTGATACAACTTTGGATTAATGCCCTGTCGATTGTAAAGTCAATGTATCCCAATGAATTTTAGAATATAAACTGTCAATCCATGTATTCAACAAGTTCCGATACAAAATTCTTGACGTGAACAATCATTGGATATACTTATAACATAAGATTGGAGCTGAGCAGCTGTATGTAGAAGCTGACAAACAACAAAGTAGATGCAGTTGGGAAGTGCTTTGGAAGCGGTTGGTCAGTAGGGGTACATAATCGGTAGGTCAGTTGGAAGGCATTGGTCACTAGTTGGGAAGCAGCAAGTGCTTTGGAAGCGGTTGGTCAGTAGGGGTACATAATCGGTAAGTAAGTTGGAAGGCATTGGTCACTAGTTGGGAAGCAGCTGGTCACTATGCAGGAGCCCCGTCCGGGACTCCCCAAAGATAGAATCCAATTCTCTTGTGACATAGCTCTGGTTCCTTGAGGGAAGAGCCCCAAGTGAGATGATGCCGATCTCCAATTAGTACACGACCAAAGTCATCATAAGCAATATGCATTATTCAATATCAAGCTGCATAGAGCAGAACGATTTCAATACAATCTACATATCATCAATTCGGTAGATCAATGATGGAGACCCTCATATTGCAGATGGCTAGAGCATAAAGGCAGAGCCATTGATAGTAATACAGGCACATGGCTGAGAAAATACGTGGAGACGCACAATATTGCACGAAAACTGCTTTCATAAAAGACGTTATGTAGGTTGTAGGTATAGCGAGTCACTTGGCCTCACTATTGAAATGGGAAGATAATACAAGCGGTCGGGGACAGCTCAGTGCTCATCGACGTCGTACATACCAAAGCGTAAATTCAGGAACCTGATGAAGACTACAAGGAAGTACCGAGATTTTCTGCACAGATAATCAGATTGGACCTGGAATTCTTAACGGTGAACAATTGTCATGGCACTCAGATGTCGGTGAGCAGGAATTATTCACATCTTGGAGAGCTGAGCGACCGTTCGAAAGAGGCAGGAGGATATGCAATTACAGCCTATTGAGGGCACGATATTGGACGTTGGATGCGGGTTGGAAGTTTGAACAAAGGAAGGAGCGGGAGTGGGAGTGTAGGTAGAATCTACGTACCAACTGTGGAAATCCCAGATTCCCACACTGGTTCTTCTCACTGTTTCACGAAGGCGATGCAAGGCCTCAAGCTCCTCAAGACCTTTCTTGAAGCTGAAGGCTTTCAGAAACAATTTGAGAGTGTTATGCCACTGGCTTCCTCAGGCTTCCTGGCGTCCAGCGGATTTCTGACTTCTCGGCAGAATGGGAGTATTACTTGGAGTTGAGGTGAGTCATTACGCTTATTCTGCCATTTAGTCAGATAGAAAGCATGTCGTCGACCTGAATACGAAAATGCAAGTGGTTAAAGTGGCAATCAGAGATCTGGTGCGTTAGTTATACTTACCCTTACCTAGTCATTATTGCAATGTTGTACTCAGGCCAAGAATGCTTAGTATCGCATTGGTAGTCCTGTCGGATAATGGCTGTTCCACGCATAATCATGCATGCTTTATCCACAAACCAACACTCAGCAACCTCTTCCATACCTCCATAGACAATAAAACCAAAAGCGGACAGTACGCAAAATTAAATTGTCTCTAACCTCGCTGGGGGGGGTCGAACATGCTGGAGATAGGGCATTTGCTATGATACGGGCAGATACTTCCATTTGTGAGTGATCCCCGGTCACCTTAGAATTGCACTAATCACCGGCACCTTTCACTCAGGTTCTTCAGAGTACACAAACCCCCCAGGTCTGTTGTGTCTCCCATTAGCTTGATATCACCCAGCACTATGTCGCTCGTTCTTCAGGTCACTCTTTGTGTATCACTATCGCTTTGCGCGGTAGAGTGATCAAACTGAACAGGTTAACGTATGACCTTCCTTTGTGAACTGCTCTGGTTATACTGCCATCGAGTTGAATGCAGGTGTTGCGGAAGATTCTCAAACGGACGAGCTTGGAGACGAGGAATCTAAATCCTAGCCTTTCCCTCGCAGCAGGAAAGGACGAAAATGGTCCAGTAAGTGTCAGTGAATGGGGAGGAGAGTATGCATGAAAAGCATGAACCCCGATGTAAGGGGAATGGAAGGACGGACTTCATCAATATGGTAGCCCTGTTATCGTAGGCTTGCGTTACGATGAAATACTTTACAAAAATGATTAGTGTAAAAGATGCACTTGAGAACAAGATTCCAATGCGGGGATTAGTGTAAAAGATGCACTTGAGAACAAGATTCCAATGCGGGGAATCGAACCCCGGGCTGCTGTGCAATCTAATGAAAGACAGCAATGTTGGCCACTACACCACATTGGATATATGGGGAGGAGGCGTAAACTCAACCAAAGATACTAAACAAATCGCATCCTTGATTCAAGCTCGTCCAGCAAAAAAATATATCGATAGATAACCGCAGCAAAAACTGTGTCAGTAAGAGTAGGATAATCAAAGAGTTTCACAGTGACTTCGAGCTCAACAACGACTCAACGACTATTATGTCTTCAAGCAATCCTTCCTTCGTGGTACACGAGGGTACACGAGGGTACCCGCAGTGTGCGTTTCGCCGGCTGTGAGGGTCGTCCAGGGCGGGAAGAGATAAGATTCAATGAAATTCCGAAATCTTTTGAGGTTCAAGTTCAGGAACTGAGCGGACTCGGATGATGGTAGTACTCCGGATGCCCAATGAATCACAAACCAGTGTACAGTACACCCGAGCCCGAGGGTCATTAAGGAAGCGTCTGGAATACTTGCGAAGCTGGAACCCATATGAGGACCTAAATCATTGAAGGTTGAAAAGTTGGAACGAGGGAGAAATTTCGGGACGGTGCCCAGAAAGGTGACCGGACTCCTTTGTGCCTTGCCCACGCTCCCACCTCGGTTTGTTTTAACCGACTCGCATCTCCTCGAAATGCTTCTACTCAGCTTCTACCATGCCTCAAAATGTTCACTGAACACTACTTATCGTTACTTTGACTGGAATGCTCTTCCGAATACCCTACCTCCACCGAGAACGGTGCTTACAATGCAATCGATACCCACAAATTAGTATCGACTGTATGCCTCCAAAAGATGGGATCAGGATGGAATAACATGTTTGTGACCTATCTAAACTCTAGATAAACCCTCATGGTCCATTGTTTTATATTTGCCTTCCTTCTAGTCATTCCGTCCCCCGAGTATGGCAAAAACTGTGTCAGTTAGCACCTTCCGCTTCCTCCCTTTCACCCTTCTTCTGCTCCCTGGCCTCTTCCGGCTCTCCGCTGCGATATACACGCCAATTCGTGAATACTCCGGTAACGAATTCTTTTCAGAGTGGGATTATTACGGAGATATCGACAATACGACTTGGGGTGCGTTATTAGGCTTCGATTATTTTGTGACACGGTACTTACTCGTATCGTATCTTCATTCGTTTACAGGTAACGTCGACTACGTCGATCAAAGCACTGGAGCCTCGCAGCGGCTGACTTACATCGACCCAAACACCAACCATGCGATAATACGGGTGGATAACACGACGAATATAACGGCTGCTGCGACGGTGAACAGGAATTCGGTGTGTTTGTTCAATCTTTGTGTTGAACATCGTACTCACGGGCTCCCTACAGGTCAAGATCACTACAAAGGACGCCTATCCTATCGGTAGTCTCGTCATTATTGACACCTGGCACATACCCTACGGCTGTTCCGTATGTTGGTGTATTCATTAACCATATCCTCATCTAATCTCCCTACCCTTCAGGTCTGGCCTTCATTCTGGATGCTCGGCACCAACCTCCTCTGGCCGAATTCCGGGGAAATCGACATCATCGAAGCCATCAACAACCTCGATTCAAACCAATACGCCCTCCACACCACTTCTGGATGTTTCCTAGGCACGAACTCAATTCAATCGGGGAGCATCCTTCAAACGAATTGCTCTACGGGCGCAGGGTGTGTGGTACAAGAAAAGAAACCGAACAGTTTCGGAAGTGGGTTTGCGCAGGCTGGGGGAGGTGTGTTTGCGACGCAGTTGGATGTGAGTGGGATTTATATGTGGTTTTGGCCGGTGAGTTTAATAGCGCTATGTTCAAAATAATTGGAATTGAACTTGTTCGTTGGGTAGCGCGGGAGTCTCCCGGCATCGATATCTCAGGCCAATAGTTCCTCGCCCATGAACCTGGCTGATTGGGGTACACCTACCGCCGCGTATCTATCCAACGCATGTAATATCACGGAATACTTCCAGCCTCAACAGCTCATTATCGATATCACTCTTTGTGGCGTGTGGTGCGTGGTTCTCTCATCATTTTCTGTGTGAATCACATATCCGTTGCTCTATTCTTCCAGGGCCGGCGTTCCATCGATCTATAACTCTACAGGATGTTCAGGACAATGCGTAAGTCTCTTGTATCTTACACCATTGGTGTCCTATCCTCCAGCTAAACTGATCACACTCTCCTGTATTCAGATTGACAACGTCATCGGCACCGGAAATCCCATTTATAATAACGCATACTGGGATATCGCCTACATACGAACTTACCTCGCTACTGCCACCACAACTGTTACTACGGGGAACACGTCGGTTTCCCCAGCATCATTGACCTCGGCTTCACCAGCATCGGCTTCCACGTCGTCGAGTAGCGGGGCTAACGATGCTAATGCTAACGCTGCTACGGCCGCTTCTACACTTGTTCATAGCTTATCATGGTCATCGTGGTTATGTGCTTTGGTTCTGCTTGGTATCTTGAGGTTCTGTTAATAGGTAGATGGGAAACATTGCAGGTGGTGTTATTTATTATTGACTATCTCTATCTTTGTTGGATGTACTTGAAGTATTTGAGAGGACTGTGTAGCGATCACTCGTTTACAGCTTCAAAAATATAGTATGTATTATTGAAATGGCTTCGCTACAACAATACAAAAGAGCTATCATTGAGACTAAATTGGACCATATACTGTACGCACTGAGATGCCATGGAATGAGAAAAGAAAAATGAGCAACCTGCCCTTATGAAACATTATCTATGAAGCATAGTGAATGCTAATGTAAAGATTATGTGGCGGGCCTTTCCTTTGATCCAGATGTAAACAGCTAAGCTATCCGCCCAAGGAAACTCAACAATGCCTGTGAGGCTGAATGAATGTGAATTTGTTTCCAAAAATTTTATGTCAATCAACACACCAAGCCCTCCTATAATCTCACCAACCCAACAGCCTATACCCCCGCAATGTGTATCACTGAGAAAATATTCCTTCATGCATTAACATGGATGTCAATCTTGATGGAATGCCTTTCTCAGCACATTTCTTCAAAATCCTTAATCTACTTTCCTCCCATTTTTCAATCTTGCTCTCTCTTTGTGTATCCGTTACAGGACTATTACACTGCACAATAAAACTCTCAACACCTTTTTACACCCCTTCGGAGCCCCGAATTTTAAGGACATCTCCTATATGAACATTCCAACTCGCTACTATTCAACCTCCGCTGGACTTCCGACAAGAACGCTACTTACCTTATACATTCTTGTTGGTTCTCACAAATAGCTCTGGGCTCAATTGTAGACACTGCTTTGAAGGTGTGGTTTTGAAAGATGATCATTATATACTGATCAACAATCGCGCTGTGGTCAAATCACTCCACTGACCGTGCTTCTTACCACATCGTGGATGAATGGTTTCTGGTGGAGGTTTGTGCATCCGATGGAGACGAGATGAGCTGCAGTGCACAACTCCATGACCAAAATAAGTACAGATCAAGATGGGCTACATATAAAAGCCCATTGTTCAATTGCTATCATTTCGACGACTTCATAGTGCTGGTGTATATTTCCTTTCCATGATGTCTACAGCAGGAATTGCTTCACCAGATCTTGATCTAACCTTTGGTGCACTGCTCTGTGGATCATTTATTGTGATCTTATTATTCGGCATCTTCATTGTTCAAGTGTATCTCTATTATAAAGGATATCCCAAAGACAAGCTTCTTCTCAAAATCTTGGTATGTGGTTCATTCGCCAATTGAAACATCATTGAGTTCAGTTGATATCTAGGTCGCATTTGTGTGGTATATATCTTCATCTAGTAGCACACTTTGCATCAACGATTAACAGTACCTCGATCTATTTCCATAGTATCTGTGAATTGGCTCACACAATATGTGTCACAAGTGGGGTCTATATTATGCTGATCACTTTTTATGGACATCCGGAGACTCTCTCGAAATTTCCTTTGCCATTTGATCTCACAGTTGCATTTGCAGCCCCAGTGACTGCAGTAGTTCAGGTAAGTGGCAAACAAAAGCATGTCCCTGAATTGATATAATTTCACAAAAAGGCCTTTTATATTCTTCGTATCTACAGATTTTTAAATGTTTTGTACATCCCCATTGTCCTGTGGGTTCTGTGCTTCCTTCGTTTCGTCTCCAGCTATGCAGCTGTGGGATTCGTGATTGAGGCAGTTTCAGTAACAATGTTCGAATTACGATGGAATTGGCTTTTCACTGTCAATTTTGTAGTGGGTGCATTTGTTGATGTTGCTGTTGCGGGAATTCTGGTATTTAAACTTTGGAGAGAGCGGAGGGAGGCTATGAAAAGGTATATTTAAGATCTGTTGGACAGAAACTTAGTTTGTCTAATCCAATTTCGTCAGCACGGTGAAGCTACTGGATAGACTCATCAGATGGACACTCCGCATGTTTCTTTCTTGTGATAGGTATCAATCTTGCTAATTTAAGCAAATTATAGAAACAGGACTTGTAACTAGGTAAAGTTTGAGACACATTTATGCTATCAACTTGATCTCATTGTTCCTGCACCAGTGTTGTTGCCGTTCTTGTTGTGATATTTGTATGTTGAGTGTCTGTTCATGACAGCCAGATTTCTCTAATTTTGATTTTTTTCCAGCTGCAAGTAATGGAAAATAATTGTATGACCACACTCACAATTTTCTACCATGCATTCATTGACACAAAAGAAAGTGATCTGGATAACCACGTATACATGTCTTGCAAAAGGTCCTCCAAGGTTCTCCATGTTTTATGCAACTAACACTGTTGATTTCAGTATACTCCAACTCACTTATGGCTGGGTAAATACAATATTACTGTGGGGAATATCCGGACTTATCTTTTGCACCAGACTGAATGCTCGCAATAATCTTCGCCACCTGGAAACAGAAACAGAAGCTCAGGTATATGAGCTAGATGTTCATCCTGATGGCAGAGATTCTCTGAGATCCCAAGCTCCCAGAAATAGGGTATGTGCTACTGGGATAATACAATCCATACTACTTCTGATGTGTGAACCAGGTGATTGGTCCTCATGGATATCTCAAATCAGTTGACACGGAATTACAATTTGCTGCAAACCAAACCTCCACAGTCACCAGTGTTTTGGTGTAAAATTTGCTTGAATGATTTTGATCAAACTACAGCTTGTGATACCGATGATGTTGTTCATTAATGAAATCAGTTCTATAGTATGGCAGCAAGTAGTATGTGATAAGCAAAGTAGGATTTAAGTATAGCTTGTCGAAGAATACAGAAATTAAGCCATATTCAAACAATTCTTGACCTTAACTTGGAATGGCTTAATGAAAAAAGGACCACATCCGACCCAGTTCTCAACACTTCCTCTCACACTTAAAAGCACCATCCGGAAGTCACCCACTGGTTTATATGATTTGAACATCCTCCCTACTAGGGTTCTGCAATGGTGCACCATGCCAGACTATTGACATGCGATTGCAGGCCACTGCACCGCCGTGCATGGCAAGAACTCGGCCGTTTCCTTGAGGGTATTTAAATATTATGGAATTGAGAAAACGGGGCGCCTTTCAGGCGCCTACATTGAATTTTTTGGAGAAAAGCTAAAATAAAAGCAAATTTACATAAACTATCTATGGAGTAACAGGGAGTAACTGAGTGAGACGAGAAAAAGTAATCATGACAAAGGGTCACAGTCCCGTGATATATCCCGTGCTGGTCACAAGAAATCAATACAATTCAACTCAGTGTTACATTTGGCCAAATAAGGTGAAACTACTACCATAAAAGGAAATTAAAATTGTATGGAGCGGCGTATATAAGGACGATACTTCCGTAAACTACAGCCTCGTAATTTGCTTATCCGACTCGACCTTGAAACATCCTGAACGTCGAGTGTTTGAAATTTGAGCCACTACAGTTGTAAAGCTTTATGATGAGAGGATTAGGATGAAAAGATAAAATGATGACTCTGCACGTGACAAACCGCTTACTACTTAGTACTCAAGACCCAAGAGACTTGGAAAGTTGTACATGGGGGATGGGTCACAGGCCTTCGTCACGGTCCTGCGGACCGGGCACGTGGAAGCTGTTTGTACATGTATTTGTTTGGCTGAATTTACATGCCTTTCTGACGAAGGGGCTTGTGCCAAGGTGCTCCGATTCTGGGGAGTCAGCTATCTTTTGCGCTACTCCCTCGTCTACCTTTTCACTTAATGAATCTACTCGATATATGTGGAGCAAATCTGTGGTTTTCATCGGCACCGTGGCTCCTGTACTGCAGATATTTCCCAACTTTTTGTTTTACCAAAGGAATTTTGCTTGTGAATACGAAGTCAAGGAAGTTCCCGATGCTGAAGTTGAGGAAGATGAAATGCGCGCGCTTCCAAAAAGGGATATTCTTGGGATTGGGACCAACCGAGGCAGCTAATTTGGTAGTCCATATATCATCCCATAGGCTCTTGTTGAAAACAATAAAATTGGGCTCATTCTCATCGTCCATGGTGAGTTTTTGAGTGCACGAATCATCTCAGCTTGCGGTGACCCCTGGTGACTCAATGTCACGCATTGCGTGACAAGATCAAGAATTTGAAGTCGTTGCTTCTGACAGTGTATGTACTATTCCACACTTAAGAAATAATTATTCGGAGTATACCAGCAACTTATAAGGATGCTAATACATCTTGTACTCCAGCCATGAAGGTCATTGGAGCATTATTCAATAGTCTTTTTACCCCATTCTTTTGGCTTACAGTTTTTGAAAGTGACACAACTTACACAGTGGATAAACGAGCAAAAATTTAGTTTTTGAATTTCTTGAACCTGGCAATCAAATAGGTATGCTTCTGAACTACAGTTTTACCTCTTACAGCAAGTGATTTCGTCAAAAACTGGAAGAGATATCACCCTTCGATTGACTCCTCAATTCCGAAACACTTTGTCCCAAGCCCCTTCTAGCGAAGGCCGGCCCGCCGGCAACTCATCATGAGAGTTATTCGCAGGGCTTGGAACGAACCTAGCTAGGATACAAACTTAAATAATCTATCTTACCCTATGTGTTATGTTTATGACAACCACAATTCATCCCATCATCCACTATAAACTGACATGTCATGTTATTGAATGGCAAGTAGACTGCTGTAAGGAAGGTTGGGAAGGTTGGGGATATTATGATGACCCCATCGCTGTCTTTTGCTCCTCTAACCGTGATTCGACATTCCACTTCCCTCCTCCCTCTTGTGACTTTTTCTTATACTCTCCAGGATCCGTCATAGCCATATATACATTATCCCAAGCATCACCCTTCCAAGCATTCCCCATATGATCAGAAGTCCCAGTAAACTCCACTCCATCGTTACTCGTCTTGAAGAAGGCCATTAATTCATTCAGCACGTCAAATTTTGTGGATCCTGTTATTCTCCCAATATCTTCAAACAACTTTTTTTCCTCGTCTGCGTCTATCTTGATATACCCCAAAGGATCCCCTAAGCGATATTTTGTACTTTTGACAATTTCAAGTCTCCAGACGCCCCACTCATCTGGCCCACTTTGTTTAGGCCTGAAGCCGGTCGCACTGCCGGAAGTAATCTGCCAGTCTTGGTCCTGAGAAAGGACAAATTCTTTGTCAGTCTTCACTCGAACTTTGAACCCTTTGTTCGAACGGTAGAGGTAGACGTTGTGAACAGTCGCTGAACGAAGTGTTTTATATTTTAGCAAAAGAAGTGATTGCTATCTGATAGAAACAAGAACGTACAAGCACGTTGTTCAAGTTGGCCTTTCGGAAAATCGTAGAATGGGAGAGGTACGGCAGAGATGACTCCAAGGATAGTGGAAAAAAAGAGCAGGAGGAATGAACACGGCGGAAGATTGAGTACAACAAGCATGGTGGAGGCACTGGAAGGATGGGGGTAAGGAAAGGATATTTTGTCATTAACATCGGTAAATTAGATGCTACACACCAGTTGGAGACGGTCAAAGATGGCGAGTCGGATTATAACACAAAAATTTCGAAGTGAACTGAAACAATACCAACAGCGTAAGCGGCATAATCTATGAAGGCGGGAAGAATCAAAAGTGATTGACGTACCGACCAGCGTTACTGTTGAAAGTGGGTTTTTCGCGGCCTTGGCTCGTCAAGTCCGGGGATCTGCCTGGATCTGCGCAGAGATTTGAAGAAGGTACTTACATCACAAATTTTTCGGCGGCCCAGGTGCCCTGATCGGACGAGCTCCACTATTTTAGCCTCGCACAGGTTCAACCGGACCTCTGGTGTGAACTTTCGTGATGCGCCCTGGTTGGGATGAAACTGGCATGACGCAGCATAGCCCTTTCTATGCCTTGTCTCATTTACATCGAGAAAGGAGTGAGGCGGCAGGAATAGGATAGAAAGAGAGCACGAGCAGTAGACGACTGGGTTGGAGAGGAGGGCTTTGGTAGAACAAGGAAATTGTTCTCTTCACCTGTTGTTCCGCAACGCTTTTGACAGTCGATTGTACCCCCATAGCTACAACCATCGGACATTCCTCGAACCCAACACAGGAAAAGCCCGACGCACGAATTTTGATGGCGTGCCCAGCCTTTCGCAGAATCCTATTCCGTTCCTTTAAGCCATCCATTTGTAAGCGCAGGTTTTGACAGCTGAATCCGAGAGGACACTATGGCCAGAGCACAGAGATGAGAGTCGCACGCGCAGTTGATGTTGATGCTACTGTATACATACCGATGTGATAAGCCAGTTTTACAACTAGCTGGTCGCCGCAGCTCCCCGCGCCTTTGCACTTAGCCCTACTTGCGGTTAATGGAGGATTCAAAAAAGTGTGAAGGTCGTGATGTCCAGCAATTGGCAGGGGAGTCACTTCCGAATTATGTGTTAAAAATCATTGAATTATTGAATACTATCTCGTAGCGTTTTGCAAGTTGTAGCTTTCTGTGGGAACGTCCAATCTTCACTTGAAGTGTAATAAATCCTACTTGGCAGTAGGCGACCGACCACGACACGGGTGACAGGGGATGATCTGGGGATGATGCTAGCTGTGCTAATCAGTGGTTATCGGAGCCCTTTGAGGGCACACAATATAAACGTAGCTGTAAATGGAAGTAGGTGTATAGTGATTCTTGCAACTGCTTAATTTTACCGATATGTGGTTGTTGAACGTTGAACGTCGAGTCTTGCATGTTGCAGCTTTCTGTGAGATCCGGCAGCACATCACCAAACGTGACCGGCTCAATAATGCCATCATGTCAGGTCTCACTGAGATCTCATAGACATCCACTACGTTCCAATCATTCTAAGTACTATCACCAACCTCATTTGCAAATTTAAACCCGGATCCCTACTTTCTGAGACGCCGCTGCTCCAGGACCGAGAGGAAAAAGATGACTCGTAATGGTATTGATAGGATAGAGGTTTGAGGGGATCGGGTTATGGAAGGCCTGAGGGTGCTAGTGAGTCTCTTCTGATAATAGAGCTTATTAGCAACGCGTCGAAAACTTTTTGAAAACGAAAACTGAACAGTCATGTTTTTGGACAGCACAGCCTGATCACGCCGCTGACGTCGTGACCATAATTCGAGAACATTCTTCTTGTCAACGAAGTCGACCAGCTTCTAGTGGCGCTATGACGATCCACTCACCGTAGGCCATAAAAGCCTGTTATATTCATGTACTCTCTCCTCTAAAATTATGTCATACGAGCAATTCTGGCGCAAGCACTTTGACAACGTCGATGGTCAAAATCCGTCTATCAGCCCTTCTGCTTCCCGCCTCTGTGGGCAGACATCTACCGAACACCCGCACACGGTCTCTTCTGCAGAAGAATTTGACAAAGCCTATCATCCACCAAAATCCCCTCCTCCCCTCTCACCTGGGCCCCATTTTCCCTCCCTTCAAGATCTGATCAATAGCAGTCGCAATGAGCACAAAACTACGCTTCCTGAGACACATCCCAGAGACCCTCTAGTTACTCTGGCCCGAAGTGACTCCAATGCTCCTGCTGCCACTGCTTCATGGCCTACCAATGATTCTCCTGGTAAAGAGAATCAGATCGCAAAACGGCCTACTCCTGGTTTAACGGTGTGGAAAGGCCCCGAATTGATTATGCTTGCTCGAGCTATGGTTGACTTTAAGCCCTGGCTTGCTCCTTATGGACAGAAAGGAAAGTTGTGGGAGGATACCCGGGCAGCCATGATTCACGAGGGCTTCAAGCACGTCAAAATGAGTGCTAACTCAATTCAGAAAAAAGGTGAAGACCTTGTCAAATACTGGCAGGTACGTGGCTTTAGCACTCACAGGTACATGTGCTAATTCTAATGTTTCAGGATCCGAAATGTAGCAAACCCGGTGTACACTCCATCGCAAATGCTCTTCCCAAGGGGTCCTCTCAAGAAATTACTATCGCGGCATTGATGGAGCGTGTACAGGCTGGATATGATGATGCAAAGAATAAATCTGAAATGGCTAAGGCTGAGACGAAGAAGGTATGTGTATTGGTGACAATTAGCTAAAACTTTTTGCTCAAACATTTCTATGTGCAGAAAGAGCAAGAGGATTTCGAAGGTGGTGAAGCCATTCGGAATGCTTCAATGCAGGCTATGTGCTCTCATAAAGCTCTTCCCAACTCCGACTCCGACTCCGACTCAGACTCCAATGCTGATACCGAGGTGAATACTAACATTGACACCACCAAAAAGCACAAACTGTCATCGTCGTCATCATCCCTCCTTGACGAAGATTCGGAGCCGAAGAAGAAACGCAAACGTACTTCTTCTCGCCGTATCTCAACCTTTGAAACCAATGTCCTTACATTTCTGCAAAACGATGCGGTGGAGCGCAAGGCGCATCAGGAAGAACTGTTGGGTTTAATCAGGAAACAAGGTACAGATATGACCACTGTTCTGCATGGTTTCCTCGAACTTGACAAGGCTCGCTTTGAGAATGAGAAGAAGACATGAAAATAAGTAGGTTAGCCTCAAATCAATACAATTGTTTCTTGAAATGTATATATATAATATCTGCTGCCATTGTCGTTTGTATGATATTCAACAAGTATCGAAAGTGCATACCATAAGTATTTGCAGTACATATTCATATAAAATAGTCCTCGAGGGTTGGAGGCTCACAATTAAGTGTCTGTGCTGTTTGATTTGGACGTACACAGTTGAGTGCATTTGAGAGAAGAACAGCGACACGATAATAACTCCCAACAGGTGAAGAAAAGACTCTCTGTACCCACCAAGCATTGAGGAAGGGCCACGAGCGAATGACATCTGCGAAACCATGCTCTACCTCAATTCTGACTGCTGCCATGGCTTCGTTCCATTTCTTCTCCTCTTCCGTCCTTTGACCAAGGCCAGCATACGGACTCATCAATACAGGATTGATGCCATAGGCCGGATCACCAAAAGCTTGAAAGTAGCGCTCCGCAATGGGAGTGGTATAGTCGGCACCCGGGCGAAAGGCATGAGCATAACACCATTCAATGAGTCCAGATTCGCTCAGAAGATGATTATCGTTTTGCCGTCCTTCAACTGGCCCATATAGGGCACCGATAAGACCATTTGGAAGTTTAATGGATTGGTATTTCAATGCATGTCGACCCTTGTATCCATTGTATGCCTGTCGCTGCCACCTGTGTGGTCGACACATGATGCGGATGGTACAGTCAATAAAGCACCAGATAGTCGAGAGAGGAGACCCAGCATCATGAATTGCAGCTGCATACTCTGCCAATCGCTCAGGGCGAAGAACAGGGTTTCGTTCATCTGTGTCAAGGAGAAATTTCCACCTCTTGTCCAAGAACATCGTAAGTTCATTGACAACTTCAGAGATGGCTGACTGCGAGCGGTCAAACTTTGTGGCGAGATTATACATATCACTGGCACTTCGATATCGGGCAAGAAGCAATGCAAGGGCTTCGACAGCAGTAAATTGGGATCGAGTACGGGTGATAAAAGGTTCCGGGATTTCTAAAAGCGCCGCCAGGTCCTGAATTTCATCGGCATAGAAGCTTTGTTTCCAATTTCAATAACTATATCCAGCCAAAGAAACACTTTTTGTCATACCGAAAGTGCCAGATACATTCTCGCGGTGGCATCGCCTGTATATGCTCAATTGTAAGTCTTTCTCCTCCTTGTTGTGGTCGTGCAACTACGTCTGGGCCAGGGCTAGTTGTAGCCATTAGCAAGGCAGGAGATGATGTCACTCCCACTGGAAATCTTCCACGGTTTAAGATAGCAAGGACAAAACCAATGATGATATTTCGCAATGAAGGCATAATGGAATGCTAGAAGTTATAGAACATCGACGGACAAATTCAACTGTCTAATACTGATCACGTTCCCGTGCCGACGTCACACTTTTCGACGTTATCCCATAATCTTTTCGACGTGGAGCGACTTTTCGACGTGCTGCTAATAAGCTCTAATCTATCTATCTATCATTGATCCTCCAGATGTTTTTGACATATATCAGTGACCTCGATTCAGGGAATTATTCCACGCGACGGCAATGCGCGCAAACACCCCAATCCCATCTGCCGCTTTCATGTTCCTTGACGACGCGTTGGGAAGAAGGGAACGTTGAAAGCGCTAGGAGGCATGGATGGAGAGAATATGTTGAACGAGGGTCATGATGGTGGTGTACTGAGGCTTTTTTTCATTACTGATTCATCATTGAGAACGTGTCTTATGTAGTCACAAACTCGTTAACAAACCGCCTGCCGCAGCACTCTCACTTACAAGCTCTTCTGTTGTACTCCGGGACGAAGATCTCTCACCAGCCACCCGTTAGCTCATATCACTCATCATTCGGGTATCAAGATCTCATAACCCACCAGAGAACTGTAATTATCATGCAGTGGTGACGTCGTCTACATCTTCGACATCCACTCCTGTCCTTTACTCGCGTGCGCGATAGGATTTCTTAAACAATTTTGACCGTCTCTGTGGTACCGTCGTTCTTAACAGGGTCCAGAGAAGTGAAGATTTGGTTGATTGAGTATGAGTGGGCCCTACGGTGAGTATATTCCCCGTTTTCCTGCAATTTAGTCACTCAGTCAGATAGCTTCAGAATCCTCAATGCGGTGCTCTCCAAGACCTTCTTTCTGGTAGGTCGTATCATTCGTATCCACTCATTCTCCGACTCGTTAGCTCTCGAAATTTTGCGCTCCGATATTGCCAATATTTCGTCTGGCAATACGCGATTTGATTCTCTGAAGCACTCTCTCCTTTCTCCCTCGCTTAACTACTCCAAGATATCACCTGGCAAGAGGAAGCAAGTGGAGCAGTGGCGAGAGGATTCCGGCTCAGAGCATCACACATCATGCCTGATACTCGAAGGGAATAGAAGGACATGTATGTATTCAGCCCCGTGGATTTTGCGAGTAGGGCAATAGAAGTGGGCCTTGGTACATGTTCGCAATCTGGGTTCGTCAAGTTCTCTGTATAATGTTTCATGCACAAAACTGACCCGTTCCGTTTCGTTCCCAGACCAAGGGTTGCCAACGCGTTGGCGTTGAACATTGATTGTGTATCCACATTTTGTTGGGTTATCATCATGCCCGAATTATACACTCAAGCTTTCAAGGTCGTTTTCTGTCATTGGCTGCTTAGGTACAGCAAGTGAATTAGCATCCAAACATCTTGTATAACCCTGGCAGATCATTTGTGAAGGGTCGCTTGAATCTATTCCATATTTTTGTCCTCTTTGTGGTTTTATTGATGTTTTTCATTTGTTTAGCACAGATATAAGTGATGTTTACTTCAGGGAGTTCTTCTCAGGTTTTTTATTTTAACACTGTAATAGATTCAATAGACACACGTCATAATGCATCCTGGCCGAGCTGTATCTTATCCACTATATGACAAAACAAGCGAGCTATCCTTTGAAGAGAGCCATTAACATTTGCAGTATCAACTGCAGTGACCTGTGCAGTTATGTGCAGAAGCACTGCAGTGACAAGACGTTGCAAGCCCACTGGAAGACAAAACCTCGTTAGGTTTGTCCTCATATAGGGACGGTTTTCAGTCAGTCTAGATAGAATATGTAGTTGCAATGCAGTGGCAGTTGCACAGCTTACATGTAGACATATGACTACATACTATATATACTGAGCTACCTGATCATTCTTCCAGGCATCTTCTAGTTATTATGTTACCCTATGTTGCTCTGGAGAGCATACAAGTTTTTTCAATGTTGATGCAAGTATCTTATATTATTATGCTAGTACCCCAATACCTTGCAAGTTCAAACTCATCACCATAATCTGTCTTTTCCTCAATCGATTTCTGGTGAATTCCAGTCCTCATGGATTTTTCTCTCTCTCCTCTTTACCCTACTATTTGAACCATTTTCATTTCACCTGCATGTCACTACATTACTCTATTATTCCAATACAATCCGTAGCTATTAATTTTTCGAAGATTCATTGACATCATCAAGTAGTGAACTTGTAGTGACTCACAATTACGTCGAAGCTTCATAGATTTTATTTTAGAGAGTCAATGTTACTGGGTCCAATGTCTTTTTTTATGGTCTCTGCTGTCAACTTCTTGGACTAAATTTTCTTAAATTTCGAATTTTTTATGGTTTTACATCACAAATTCTGACAGTGTGATCCTGAGAGCTAGAACCATTTTCAGATCCATCCAGGGAGAATGCAACTGATTTTGCCCAACCAGTGTGACCCTGCAAAGGTTCACCCATCATTTTCCCATGTCTAGCAAGACTCTGATAGTGTTATCTCGAGACCCAGACACAATTTTATCACCATCTCTAGAAAATGCCAGGCAACAATGACTTTTCTATGGCCACTGGAAGTAGGAAATTGTCTTGAGCAAAGAAATGTAGCAGCTAGTATCTAGTTGCTGAGAAATATTGCACATAGATTTTGCAATTGCCCTTTTGTACAGCCAAACCCCGAATACACTGGATTATTGGAATTCTCGAGTCAGTCATTGATAGTATGCAGATTTTTTCCCCATGTTCCAGGGGTACATGGCTGTTTTCCATTTTTTGCATAATCATGGTCCATGGAAAGTTTCTGGAGAATACTATAAACTATTCAAGTTCATTCCCTATATGAGTTTGAATTAGCCAATTGTAAGAATATTCACTGCGAAATTGCAGTATCATTATTAGGTCACTGGTGTTTCTTTCAATTCAAAACAAGATTTTCCTCATAAGTGAGCTTCCGCTTCCAGATAGTGAAGATCATTATGAGCATTCAGTCTGGTAACAAGATAAGTCCGGGTATTTCTCATGCTAATGTTGTATTGACCCAGCCATAAGTGAATTGAAGTATACTAAAATCAATCAAAAAATAATCGGGATATTACTCAAAATAATATTGTATTTGTGTCATAAGTGAGAATTATGTTTGCTGATCAGTAGCTGCTGGATACTTCCACTATGAAGAATTCACAATCAGGAAAGATCAGTCATGTTATACATCAGAATCAATGTCTGTAGAAATTCAGCTCATTGCTATCATACGATAAGAATCTGCATTTAAATAAGAATTCTTTGAGCATGTTTTCAGGAGGGTTTCAAAGTCGGGACTATCAGCATCTGAAAATATAGTTATTAGTGCAATTCAATCTGATCACTCAAGTACATACACCCATTGAGATGGTTTGCTTTGAGAGTAGTTGGTTCACAGTTGGAATGATCAAAGTAATCATAAGTTCCACACAGAGCATGAGAGGCTTCATGTATCAAGGTACCTGCACGTCTATCACTGTCTTCTTTTGTTGTCCCAGAGAAATACCCCAGTGAAAATGTGATATGCTTGCTTTGAGGATCTGTGGCACCACCAACACCATTCCCTGCTTCCATATCCACATCGGCAGCAGGAATTAAAACTTTTCCTGCAACAAGCTTCTGAACACAACTGTGAATCTTCTGCACATCTACTTGGGAGCCAAATGCCTTCTGGATGATTGTATCTGCATGTGGACCTTGCAATACTGAGTCAAGTGTTTCAAGGTGTGTATTGGCTGTACCATTCAGAATACTGATCCACAGTTGGACATATCACTTGCTTACCTTCATCTATGGCTTTCTGAAGCAATGCCCTATCAGTTTGAGTTCCTTGAATGCCAAGTTTTGCTGCAAAAGGTAGGGCATGGATAGCTAAGCAAGAGTCAATCTCACTGCCTGTGAATGTGACTGTATGTTTTGTTACCTGTTATAGCAGAAGCAATAATCAACAAAGTGAAATGCATATTGAATGTGAGATGTTTGCAGGAAAACACAATGTAAAATGTTGACGACCAGCGTGAGGACTCATGGTTCTCGGAGACTATACACTTATAACAGTAAAAATTCTCTGCAATGTGGTGGGCGCTGAGTTCAGCTGGCCTTCCCGGGAGCAACAACACCAGAGTGAGGACACACATACATGGAGAATACAGTTGAGTGTGGGGTCCTCCAAGGGAAAAACATAGCATTTGGAACTGTCAAATGATCAGAGGGGACATCGGGTGACCCGGTCATAAGTATTTACTATGAGGCAAAGTTTGAATGGGAGTGAAATAGTACATAGGAATCTTCCAACTTTTCTTACTGAAAGCTTATATTTGTTGTCAGTTACGGTGCTTTGCACATAGATGAATATTTTACCAAGTATTCATTGATGGCTTATTTGTTCAATACATTTTTGGGCTCAAGAGAGACCGTCAGGGACATCAGGCTTTTTTACCAAATTCCATTTAGCACAAATTATATTGGACAAACAAATGAACATGGATAGATGGAAAAAATTTGATGCAATACGCAAGGCACTGTACTTGAGAATTGGTTTTTATTCATGAAAATCAGTTGCTAGTTTGCCTAGTTTCACTTTGATTCTATGCTTTGGGTAATTCGGTCATGTTGGCAGATAGATAGCATTCAAGTTCCCTTGGCGCTCCGGTCCTCATTTATAATGTTGATTGTTTTCATCAAGTTCCGGTACTGGTGCAAATGAGACCATCAATTGTAAATAGTGAAAAATAGGCACAGATAGAAAAGACTCATAAGATGTGCTAGAAACCCGATTCACCAATAGTCATCATGCCACCCATCTCTTACAGTATTGCATTAGGGATATCATTCTTCACATTGTCCGTCAATTCCTGCATATATTGCACAATGATTCCCTTGAACAAAGAAAGTGGAACACCACACTCTTTCCAAGAAACCATTACTCCTGATCTTCATTCTGCAGTCATGCGGCTCAAACTGCACATGCTGAATGAGGAAAAGGCACATGTGGTTATTACCATCCCATCATATTTTTCGGAACAGGAAGAACAAACTGTTTTTGATACATTCCAGGATCTAGATATTTTTCTCCCATACCCAATTTGCCATGCAGAAATTTTCCGTCATGCTTTAGCTGCGGGGGAAAGGTATTGGTCACCTAGAAATGAGCTTGTGCTCAATATAGGAGATAATCATGCAGGAGTACAGCTCTGTATGAGTGATAGTGAAGACGGAATTTTTTCAACCAAAGTAATTGCTGGCATTGTATGTGATGCCACTGTGGAAGGTATACTCCAGAGCATTCATAGTGTGTTACAAACACTAGAAACAGACTCACTAACTACCGGACCAAATCTTCATGCATTCCTTACAACCCATCTTCCAACAAAACCTATGCAAAGTTTGGTCACAGAGTTATCCAACAAACTTCCATCCCTTGCATTTTTTTGCATCACAACCACTAGTCCTGAGCTCCAAGCAGCAGAGGAAGCATTCAGGAGAGTCACAGCCCAAGTTCCATTGTTCATCAGCAGCCTGACTGCTCTCCGTTTGGGCATTGAAACTGTTTGCAAGAATGTGTTATGCATACTTATTCCAAAAACCACATCCGTTCCTCGCATATGCTCCAGATACATGGTGGTTTCTGGTGGTACTGCAACAGTAAATCTGGTTGCTGGAGGTCCACTGCATCGGGTACCTCTGGGAACAATCAATATAACAGGAGTCACAGTTGGCCAGAAGGTGTTGATTTCACTGGAAATTGATGAGCACATGAGCGGAAACATGCTTGTTTCAGAGGTTCTGTTATCAGGAGGAAGAGGAAATCTGCTAGGGCATATGGAGATAGAGTCAATAGCAGGGGGACTAAATCGCCGGGAGCTCAATAGGGCAGTGAATGCTGATCAGAACATTGAGCTTGATGATTTAGTATCAGAATGTGCACTGCCTGAATAGGTTTTAGCTAGGTGTGGTTCCCCACTTTGAACCCATTGAGGAGAATTTATTTCCATAGCACTGTTGTGTTGAGCAGGCAAGGGGTGCAAGTGGGGACACTCTCAAGCACCATACCTGGGTATTAGAGTGTAGAGTCTCAGAGAGGCAATGAAAGTAACAGAGAAACGAGTTGGATTCTAGTACAGGATTGTAACACCTGGGTCAGAATTGGTCTTAAGGGTGGTTTTGGGATGAATGGTTTACGTTATAGTGTGCTAGGAGCAAGCTGGAGCTCAAAGGGAGCCATGGGAACCGTGACTGAAGACAGGAATGACAACAATTGCAAGATGTGACCCTTGAAGGGGTTCCTAAAAGGTCCCGGGAGGTCCCTGGTGTTGGACGAGTACACCGTCGGCCAAAGCTTCTCTTACGAGTCCCGGATGGGTACAAATCTTGAATACTTATCTTGTTTCAAATTCATTATCTTCATGTTTCTGATGACTGTTTTATCCCTTGATGAAACAGCAAGTAGATCTTGCTGGGCATTTATTTATATACAGAGATTGTTGACGAACGCCCTCAGCTTTTCTTATCATGCTGAGGGTGAGTTACTATATTTATTTTGTTCGATACTCATTGTTACTCATTAAAACTATAGTTCGAACTTATTATATTTTGATAGGTATACAATACACGAGCTTTTCTTATCACGCTGAGGTTCAAACTTATTATATTTTGATAGGTTATAGGCCCCGCCGCTGTTCTACACCGAGTGATCTCATTCCTCCCTGTGTTACTCAAGTGTCAAGCCCATGCCTCGGGCCTCCATTCCGCCGCTCGGTATTCCGAAGATCCACCTTTTATTGTAATCTCTCCTTATTGTTCTTTCTCGCTACACATACCCTTTCGTTCTAGTCTTTCCTTATTGTCTTTTACCTTACCCTGCAGGTACTACACGTATAGCTCCTAGTAGTTAGTCTGATGCTCCGCAGCGATGCGCCGTTCCATAGATATAAATACTGCCTGTATGCTACTGTAGGTCCTCAGCTTAATTATCAACTTAGATTCCCTCTTTAACTCTGTGCTCCTCTAAGTCTTCGGGCTCAATGCCTTGAAGTACATTCTACTCTACCTTAGGACTTCGACGTTCTTTGGTTCGCTCCTCGTCACTGGCGTTACCGCCGCTCCGACTTGGCTGCTATTTAGCTCCTCCTTCTATACTCTCGATCTCCGGGGACTAACGGCGTAACGGCGGTGTTGTTAATAACTTCACTACTGCCCCACTCGTCTTCCACACTTAGTGTGACCCCTGGCACGGTTACACAGTGTACATGATCTTAACATAAAGCTCATAAATCCATTTACTGTTCTCCGCATCCTTACCTCTTGATGTCATGCCCTGACCGCAATCCAACTAACCCCAGCACCAGCCCACACGTTCTCACATTCCTGATTCTCTTTGCACCTCCCCAAGACACCCCTGAGGCAATACGCACCTCCCCAAGACAGTACAACCACCCCCCTGAAAACGTCCTGACAACCATCCCGACACGCGTACGAAACCCTCCTACAACAGCCCCATCAAGTACCAATCTCAATCACCTGCCTCTCTCGATTATCTGCCTCATGTTACCTAGATTCTGATGTTCCCTTGTTCACTTCCCGTACCTATTTAAGTAGCTCCGCAACGCCCCCAAGCCCGAGCTTGGTATATTTTGAACACACACCCTTTACGTAGGTCCAGTCCCTGTCCCTTTGTACCTGCTAACTATACGGAATTCTCTCGACTCTCTGTTTCTCTATCTCTGTTTCTCTCTATTCTTGTCTACGGTTTCTACGATCGTCTACACAATCTAATATACGCTTTTACTTCACGTCTAAGCAATCCGAGTGAGTCTCCGAGCTCCCTCAAACAATACTAAAGCTCCCCAACGCCTAACGCCTTGGAGAGCTAACCTCCCCAACACCTCCTCGAGCTCCCCCATTGCTCCTAAGCTACGGGATCTCGATCTAGGTAACGTCGAAGTCGCTTCCTACGTCAAACTACGTACTGCTTCGCCGTTACAACCTCCCACACTCGAGAACGTCCACCCTCGATCCCAGTCCCCAGGAACCTACCCTCCCAGGTGTATATCTTCTCAGGAGCTTAGACCCTCCATACCCAATTCCAATACGGCCTAGTCGATCCTATATCGACATTCTAGCGAGTACAACTCCTACCACGCGATACTACTAGGTCCCGTACATCCATCTCCCCTACCTACGCCTTAGGGACCTCTTCCAGGGTCACACTTCTCTGTCTTATCAACTACTAGGTCATTCCTGTCCTCGGTCGCGGTTTCCGTAGCTCCCTTCGAGCTCCAGCCTGCTCCTAGCACGCTACAATAAACTCTTATACCAAAACCACCCTAAGACCTATTCTGACCCAGGTCTTACATTATACCAAGCTCTCCCATCACCGAACGGACTCGTCATGACAAAATGTCTGCGACGTCAACGGAACGACCTTCCAGTTCCAAACTCGAATCAAGGAAGCAAAAGAGCGCCTTATCTCATGGAAACATGACACAAGCTCAAAAGTCAAACCAGGCCGCTAGCTCCGCCATTGTCACGGTGGCAGCTGGTCAACGCCTGATGTCCATCCCAGAACAGTCGTTTGGGGATGAGACCGCTAGCAACGTAAGGACCCCCGAGGGACGTCAAACTGCGGTTCAGGAGCCCCCTCCAGTGGAACCTGGGATGGGACCACCACAAGGGAGGTATACCTCCATGGGTTATGCCCAACCTGCCAGTAGTCCCATGGGAGGTTTTGCCTATTCCCCTACCTGGGGAACGAGAGGACCTCCTCCTGGACCGGTACCGCAGCTAGACATGGAGTCAGCTTCAAACGTGGGTGGAAGAGTCAGCGGCCAAGTAGCCGCTATCGAAAGGATACAAGGGGAGAATACGAATCCTCTTACGATACGACAACAGGAGAAACTTCCGGAGAGGAGGGTATCACCTGCAGTTTCTGAACAATCTCGGACGTCGTCCAGGAGGCTACCAACTCCTCCCGTACAGTCTCCTAAACCTCCTCCTTTGAGACGAGGAAGCTCACTCTCAGGCCTTTTGAAGAGTCCAGCTATGAATACACCTAGCTGGGAGCGTACTCACGCACTCCATCATAGTAGGACCACCCTCCCAGTGCAACCATTGTCAGAGATGACGTTGCAATGGAAGACGTCATTAGAATCCAGGAGTGCTCCCGGAGGATGTAGCTATAGTCTTACGGCAGTATTGGGGTCGATGGGGATCGAAATATTGGGAGAGGGTCTCGAATTTTCAGACCTACGGGTACAGTTCCTAACGGTGGGAACTGAACTGGAAATAGACCTCCCAGAGAAAGCGCAACGGTGGCTGATGACCCCGGCAAACCGATCGGACTTCCTCTGGTTGTACAACATCCTACTGGACCCAGAGCGGGTGTTAGAATTGTTAGAGGCAGAGGCACGCTACGGGCGATCGTTCCAAAACTCGAGGGGAATACTTCCCCTCCTCCCTCATACCTATGGAAGGGAGAAGGAATTCTGTGATGAGGAGGGGCTACGTATATGGTACCGAGCCTCTAGCTACAGATTAGGAGCCGTACGATTTGAACCTCCCCCTTCGAGGGTTAATATCCCGAACTACCAGGCGATCCAAATACTTCGGAATGCAAACCTAGCGGCGACAGCTGCGAAAATTGATGAAGAAAGCAGCGAGGAGGTCAACACAATCGCGGCAAAAAATTGTAGACGCAGGGAATACACCATGGCTCACCTCCTGGCCCCAGTGGAGTCAATGCCTGATCAGGATAGTCCTGTCCGGGTCCGTAGCGGACAGACGGTGTACACATACATGCCCATGAGGCACATGCACCAGCTTCTGGTGAGAAGTGAGGAGTCTGAAGCGATGTTGTGTTCACAGGAGACCCGACACCGGACGTTACTAGCGGAATCAGACACTCTGATGCTGTCTGAGGAACTTTCTGGATTAAATCTGGAAAGAGCCTTGGAATTCCGTCGCAGACTAGTTGCAGATAATCGGGGAACATCGTATATGGTTCAATGCGAACCAGTGAGTGTAGGGAGTTCCCCTTGGAACAACTCGACCAGAAGGGGCAGCTCCGTGGTTCTGACGGACGTTCCCTGGGGCAGAAGCATTCATCGCCCAGAAACAACGAGGTTCCTGAAGTCCATAACCCCGGTAATACGGCCACGAGGAGCCCTCAGTTACACTCGGGAACCTCCCCCACCGTACATGTGTTCAGTCAAAATTCGACTCCTCCCCCCCGAGTTAACCTCCAGACGAAACCGGTAACTCCAGTCTCGACACAACGGTACCAGTTCGGTGAGGTAAGGATGGATGGCGAGCAACATTCATCCCGGATCTCCGGACCCGATCTGACAGCTCGGCTGGTCCCCAACCCTGTACACGTTCCTCCAAGACGAAGCAATCCATCAGTCATACCCTATCAAGGGTTGATATCAATGCAGTCGCAGGCAGTGGGAGTGGAGAATCAAAGGGGTCCGAACCAACAAAGAGCGTTGGCAGTTCACGAGGAGGCAGTACTCCCGCAGGAAGCTCCTTGTGGAACTTCCTTTGTCCTTGGAGCTCAAACGAACCAACGTGGCATGGTCGACTCGGCACATTCTCGGGAGTCAGTAGTAATGATCCAACAACAGGCCCGAGTCATTGAGACGCTTCAGGAGCAACTCCGTGAAGTAAGGCAAGGGTTTGTAGCAGGAGGAATACCGACTGGTGGGTCATTTTCCAAAACAGGAAACATGGCGGGATTACTCGGGCAGGCGCCCATGGTAACAATAGAGGATACGAGGGGGGTCCCTCTCCTGTAGTTCCCCAACCCAGAAGCTGGCAAGCTACAGAGCCAATATCCTTTACCAGACGAACTCCTATGGGAGTTAGGGAAGGGAACTTCCAGGAAGGACAAACAGCCCCGTTACCTGCCACTCCAAGTGTGGATAGGAGATGTATTCAGGAATGGGGAGCTCGCGTGCAAAGAGCAGAGCTCGGGGAGTACGTGAGACCGGAGGGAGGAAGGTACACGAGGGAGGACGGTGGAGGAGGCAGAGGGGGTGTTAACCTCCCTCCTAGAGTACCTCCCCCACACTTCTCGAGCCAATCGAGAGATCGAGAATGACCTCTGAGTCAAGGGGGACGGGCTCAAAGGGGACAGGAAGGAAGGAGCAGGGGAGGGGCACCACCTCCACCTCCTCCTCCTCCACCACCCTCAGGAGGACCAAGTGATAATGACTCCGAAGGTTCCATGAAGGGGAACACACCCAATCGAGTAGGAACGGTGGAGGAAGGGGGGAAGACAGAGAGGAGCTTCCCATTGGGGCTCCTGAAGCACCCCCAACACGCTATGACCCGGACCAGCCCTGGTACTACGATCCAAGACAGGGTTGGCATCGTAAGGTAGCTCCTAGACCTCCCAATGAGGGACGGAATACGTGGGAGAGTAACGAGGAGAAGAATCGGATTACCATCGAGTCGAAGCTCGACGTCAGTAAGATCGAAAGCTTCGCAGGTGACGACCGGTCTGCATGGAAGACGTGGGTCCTCAGTTTGGAAAGGATGTTTGGAGTACGTCCTACCATCTATGCTCATGAAAAGGACAAGTGCGCTCCGGCAGCCAGCCACCTCACTGGTGCAGCACTCTCCCACTTCGACACGTTGAATCGACAACGACTGAGGGGGGAGTACACTTGTCTCGAAGACTGGACAGAGTTCAAACGAGAATTTGGTTCCAAATTCGGACCCATCGACGAGGCAGACGAGGCAAGGAGGAGATTGGCCTGAATGAAGCAGATGCCGGAGGAAAGCTTTGCCAATTTCTTCATTCGCTTCAACGAATACACACCTCTGACCGGGTTTAATGACGAGGCCCTGGTAACATACCTCAAGAAAGGGGTAGCTCCCTGGCTGCCTCTACAGGTTGTTACCGGAAGAGGATCCTACGACGAATGGACTCGAGTATTCATGAAGTTGGATGGAGCCGTATGCGCGCAAGCGGAGAGTCTGAGGAACCTCCACGGCGAAAAAATACTGCAAGGATGGCTGAGCCGTTTTCCCGGGTTGGAGCTAGCACCCGAAGCTCCTTATAAGTCCCTTCTGCGTAGGGAACGAGATCCAGCTGACGTCTGGACCTCCAATCCAAAACCAGCTGTAACAGGGAGGTTCCAGAACAGGTCCAACTGGAAAGACAGACGACAAAGGGCTTCCGCAGCGTGGAGAGAAGAGGAAACCTACGATAGCGAAAATCGAGGGGAGAGCGAGGACTGCTGCCACTGCAGGGACAGAGGGGAATGGACTGAAGCGATCCTCCGGGCAGGAGTTATGGATACTGGGAGGAAATGGACTTCCAAAGAAAGAGCGGAGAAGTGGAGAAGACGAAGGCAGGAACTCTGCATGCATTGTGGACGAAAGGAGCACTGGGCGAAGGACTGCCCCAACCCGGAATCACTGGAACGCCCAGTGGAGGAACAGGGGAGCTCTGAGAGAGCTTCCAAGGCCGATTCAACTCGAGGGAGAGGGACGACCAACCAAGGAGGAGGTCGTAAGGACGATTCAACTCGTCCTTTAGAACGGATTCGCGCCGGGACCGTAGTGGAGGAATGGGAAGGAATGGACGATCTATGGAATGTTCACATCTTAGACTCACCAAAGGAAGGTGAGCAAGAACTGTTGGACGAAGTGGGAAATGGGCAGGGGGCTTCGAGGTAGATCAGGGCGAACTGCAAAGCCCCGCAACACCTTTGCCTATCACAATAAGAGCTGCACTCGCGGGAAGTCAGCCAGCTCGTCTCACATCTCGATCCTACAACTCCTTCATCATCCTTACACGCTTTCCGTTCTCCGACCTCAATGAAGATAAAGAATACGCCACACTAGTGGATAGTGGAGCAACTAGATGCTTCATAGACAAAACCGTCGCTATGCGACATCCCAAAAATTTGGTGGACCTAACAAACAGCATCCCTTTGGAGCTGTTCGACGGGCAACCTACCTCCGCAGGATTGATAACTCAGACCTACACTGACCAGATCAGCTTTGCGGATGAAACAATTCACAAGGTGGAGTTCCTAGTAACTCGATTACACCCCACGGCTCCAATTGTGCTAGGACTGCCGTGGCTACGAATGCACAACCCAGTAATTGACTGGAAGGAACTTTGCCTGACGTTCCAGGACCGAAACATCAGAATCTCAGCAGCCCTTGCGTCGGAAATTGTCCAACCAGGCGCCGAGGGAGGTACCGAGGAGATAGGAAGGGGGGTAAACAGCGAGAAGATACACAAAGGAACTCTCCAACCACCTCCTGAAGCTCTCCAACAACATCCAGAAGCTCCTCAACAACCTCCTAAAGCTCCTCTTAAAGCTCCAAGGACGAGGGTAGAACTAGAGGAAGTGAAGGACGAGGAGCACGAGGCGAGACAGCCGGGTCCACACGAATTATTCCCCTCAGAAAAAGATCTAAGGCCAGATGACCCAATCCTTATGGGGATTAACGAATGGCTAGTGTTTGCGAGCGAAAGCCCGGAAGAAGAGGTGGAGGGAATCCTTGAGGCTGGACGATCCGCCAGGGAGAAAGTAACCCCGCAACCAGCGGAGGATTCAGAGGAGGCCTATCAAAAGTGGAAGAGTAGGGACATGGAACGATCCTCCTCCTGGCCTGGAGCTAAGCAAAAAGTCCGGTGGAGGAAGAAAAGGAGGGAACATGGACCTTATCCCGACCTCCCCACCTTAGACATCGAAAGCATGAACATACCCACGATTCCTTCAAGGTCAGGGCTGACTCTCAAGGGTTCAATAAGACGCAACAACTTCCGAAGAAAGCAGCTCATAGCGGGTGCCCATGTGGTGGAACGAAAATCGGATCCCACCATACAAGGGAAACCCATCAGCCTAATAGGAGCAGCTGGAATGGATCATCTACTGAGGGAGGGAACCCCAGCATACTTCCTTCACATATCGCCCACGAAGGAGGAATCCCCTACCGAAGAAATGCTCCGGGCGAGTAATAGCAACAACCAAGAAAAAGTGCAACAACCAAAGGATCCTGAGAGTGGGAACTTTAGTCTGGAACAAGGGGGGGTTGTCAAGGAGCTTGACGAGGAAGTATCAAAGCGACAGGAGACGGAGGAGTTAAAGAAATCCATTCCCGTCCAATACCAGAACTACCTGGATGTATTCTCACCCGGGGAAGCAAGAACGCTACCTCCACACCGACCCTACTGTCATGAAGTACGTAGCCCCTATCATTTTCCTTTTCTCACCGTCTCTACGCCCTTATTTGTACGATACACCACTCCATCACTTTCACGTCCCACCATTGTCAAACTCTCATCGATTACTGATCCACCTGACCCCCTTCATCGATTACTGATCCATCAGTTACCCTTCTCCTTCTACCGGCTTCCGCCACCTTCTTTATTCTCAAACTGTACAGTATTACATCGTCAGTTCTCGCAGACCGGATTGTGTATATAAAGCCAGCCCCCACTACCTGGTCCCTTATCTTGACCTCTCTGTCATTATCTTGGGACCAGTCCGCTCCGCATTTACCACTCTGCTTAGTTGCTCCGCCTCTCTGCTCCGCTTAGTCACCCCGCCGCCGCCGCTTTGTGACATTAGGTCAAGATCCATTACTGCACTGATAGCCTACCGATAAGGTTGTCCTTGCAGGACCCGCAGACACCACGTCCTCCCCAGTCCCGCCCGACCCTGAAACTCCCGCCACCAGAGTAGTGTTAAGATCATGCACACCGGGTAACCGTGCCAGAGGTCACACAGTGTCTAAGTGCGGAATACGAATGGGACAGTAGTGAAGTTATTAACAACACCGCCGTACGCCGTAAGTCCCCGGAGGTTGAGAGTATAGAAGAGAGGAGCGAAGTAGCAGCCAAGTCGGAGCGGCGGTATCGCCGGTGACGAGGAGCGAACCAGAGAACGTATAAGTCCTAAGGTAGAGTAGAGAGTACTTCAAGGCAGTGAGCCTGAAGACTTAGAGGAGCACAGAGTTAAAGAGGGAATCTAAGTCGGAAAGGGAGATCTAAGTTGATAATTAAACTGAGGAACTACAGTAGCGTACAAGCAGTATTTATATCTACGGAGCGGCGCAACGGTGCGGAGCGCCAGACTAACTACTAGGAGTTATACGTGTAGTCCTGCAGGGTAAAGTAAAAGACAATAAGAAGGGACTAGAGTGCAAGGGTATGTGTAGCGAGAAAGAACAATAAGGAAGAGATTACAATAAAGGTAGATCTTCGGGATACCGAGCGGCAAAGTGGAGGCCCGAGGCATGGACTTGACAAGTAGACTGCTCCGCGCTCCTACATGCACTTGACCCCAGAGACCAGAACCACATCCACAACACCGACGATAGCTGGTACGACTGCGACTCTCAACCCTGCCCCAACGCTCTCCACAACTCAGTCCAAGAACCAGTTACTCACAACGGTACAACCTTCTTGCCAATTCCCCATCCCCGATTGCCCACTCCCACTATGTCGACTCCTGTCCCGCCTGCCCAGACTACTGCTGCAGACGAACTCATGGCTCAGCTCATTAGACAAGTAGCCAACCTTGCTACAGCCATGGAGGAACGCTCATCCTCCAAATCCAGCATGAACAAACCCGAGGTATTCAAGGGTAAAGACAGTAATGAAGCACGTCGCTTCAAAGCTCAATTCCAGAACTGGGCATCAGAACAACCTGATCTCGCCAACAGTCAGGTAAAGCTCATCAAGTCGGCTTTGGGCTTCTTCACAGAAGGCGCTGGAGACTGGGCAACCCCCCACTTGCTACATTTCAGTGCGGAGAATCCTCCTTTCGAAGGCAGTTGGGAGAAGTTCCTTAAAGAATTTGGTCAACGATTTGAATCGATAGACCCAGGTATGGAAGCCCGTAACCTGATCCAATCCCTTAAGCAGGGCAAAGGGCAGACAGTAGCGGAATTTGCTCAGAAATTCCAGGACATCGGGAGTCGGACTGAGATGTCTGACATTGACTTAAAGGAACGCTTCTACTACGCCCTACTTCCAGAGATACGACAGAATCTGATTACGGTAAACATTGGGCAAGGAGCTGCTCGAACCCTCAAGGAAGCCATTACCCGGGCTGTATCAGTGGATGTCTACTTGCATGACCCCACCTTGACTGGTCGAAACACCGGACCTACCTGCGCTCATGTGACCCCTGCCGACCCCCATGCCATGGATATCGATGCCACCTACACCAGTAATGGGAATACAAGGGAGGCTTTCCTGGCCCGCATGCGGGGACGATGCTTCGGCTGTGGTGCCCAAGGACATGTCAAACAGAACTGCCCACACCGAGAAACCACCTGCCGTTACTGTGGACGTCGAGGACACTTGGAAGCAGTCTGCCAGGACAAGTTTATGGGACTCGGACGAGACCGAGGCCGACGCCAGCAACCCCGTCGCCAGCAGATATCAGCCACTGGATCCGCGCCATTCTCCCTGTTCCCAAACGAATCAGTCCAGATCGCGGCCTCAACTCCACCACTTGCTCCGACTACTGTACCTGCCACTCCGAGCCCCCCTAACCAGGACTTCTCCAACCAGATTGGTCAAATAAGGGAGTTACTCGATCGTGCTAACGCTATGTCCTCCTCGGCCTCTGGCTTACAACAGGGTTTTTAAAGAGGGTACCCGCTTCAGCTGCACCGAGAGTACCCCGTAATCAGTTTTCTATGTTCACTACTTCTTCGTATGACTCACACCCATCATGTACAATATCGTCAATCTGGGAATTAAACTCCACTTCCCCACATTTCCGAATTCATGCGAGACTAAGAGGAAGGAACCATAGTATAACAACTGCAGCCATGGTAGACTGTGGAGCTACCGCCCTGTTTCTAAACCAAGACTTTGCCACCCGGAACCATGTAAGATGTGCACCCCTTCATAAACCAATTGACGTTTTTAACATCGACGGAACACCTAACCGAGCCGGACGAATCACCCATTTCGCACGCCTAGCACTCACAGTGGATAATCAGGAGCGATGGATGGACTTCTTGATCACCAACTTAGGAGGTGAAGACCTTATCCTCGGACTTCCCTGGTTACGGAAGGTAAATCCGGAGATCGATTGGGAGAAAGGACGACTCTCAGTGAAACCCCCTTGAGTAACTATAGAAGAAGTCCAAGACGAGGAGATTTCATACCCCCACCTAGCTGCTGCTAACACAGAGAGCCCCATCCCGGAACTCCCAAACCCAGAACTTCCTCGCTTCGAGGCGCCACTGGCAGCGGCCCTTGAAGAGAGTGAACCAGCAACGGTGGAGGAATCTCCGATACACCGAATCCGAGCCAATCACAAAACCCGTCGGGCATGGGTTAAAGCAGGAATCCTAGAGGAACAGGCTGAGGAAGTCTGGTGTGCAGCGGGATTTACTTACTCCCAACAGCTAGCAGAGGAAGCCAACCGAGACAAACCTGTTAAAACCTTTGCAGAAATGGTCCCTGAGCAATACTGTGAATTCAAGAAGGTCTTCTCAGAATCCGCCTCCGAACGATTACCTGCCTATCAACCCTGGGACCATACAATCGATCTCTTGCCTGGAGCACCGGCAACCATGCGCACCAAGATCTACCCCATGTCCCTAAATGAGCAGGAGGAGCTGGATCGCTTCCTGGAAGAAAATCTGCGGAAAGGTTACATTGTTCCCTCTAAATCACCCCTCTCGTCCCCAGTCTTCTTTGTGAAGAAGAAGGATGGGAAACTCCGTTTCGTACAGGACTACCGGAAACTGAATGAATACACTGTGAAGAACCGCTACCCCCTCCCCTTGGTTGCTGATATTATTAGTCGACTTCAAGGGGCTCGATATTTCACTAAGTTTGACGTCCGCTGGGGTTATAACAACGTCCGCATTAAGGAAGGTCACGAATGGAAAGGGGCCTTTGCAACTACACGAGGGCTGTTTGAGCCTAAGGTTATGTTCTTTGGTCTCACCAACTCCCCTGCAACGTTTCAAGCACTTATGAATGCCATATTTGCAGACCTCATAGCAGCTGGAAAGGTAGCAGTTTACCTGGACGACATCCTCATCTTTAGCAGTGACCTTCGGGAGCACCGACAAGTGGTACGGGAAGTACTAACCCGGCTGGAGAAGCATGACCTGTACCTACGACCGGAGAAGTGTGAATTTGAACAACAGCAGATTGAATACCTAGGCCTTATTATATCGGAAGGGGAGGTGAGAATGGACCCGGTAAAGGTAGCTGCAGTCCGCGACTGGCCAGCCCCCACTAACCTTCGAGAGCTACGAGGGTTCCTTGGATTTGCTAACTTCTATCGGCGCTTCATCCGGAACTTTGCAAGGATAGCCAGGCCCCTGAACGACCTCACCCGGAAAGACATATCTTTTACCTGGATGGACACCCAGCAGAAAGCATTTGACACCCTCAGAGAAGCCTTCATCTCCGCACCCATCTTAGCCCTGTGGACTCCGGACAGACCGACCCGGATTGAGGTAGACGCATCAGGCTTTGCTACTGGCGGCGCCCTCATGCAGCAGCAAGAGGATGGTCAGTGGCATCCGGTTGCTTTTAGATCAGCCTCGATGCAACCAGCGGAACGAAACTATGAGATCTATGACCGGGAAATGCTAGCCATCATAGAAGCATTGAAGGACTGGAGGAACTTCCTGGAAGGACTACCCCAGCCATTCAACATCATCACTGACCATTCCAACCTGGAGTTCTGGCGCACAGCGCAAGACCTCACCCGGCGACAAGCTCGCTGGGCCCTTTACCTCTCACGATTTGACTTCCACATGATCCATCGCCCCGGTAGAACAAACACTCAGGCAGATGCTCTCTCTTGTATGGCAGCCCACCAGGTACTTGACAATGAGGATAATCGACAGCAGACGGTCCTTAAGCCCAACCATTTCACCAAAATTGCAGCTTCTATCCTACGGAACCCCCTAGAGGATCGCATCCGGAAAGCCTCACAGCGGGAAGCACAGGTACTGGAAGGTCTCAAAACAGTCAAAGAACATGGACTACAGCGCTTGGCTAATGGGATCGCTGAATGGGAGGAGGACAATGGTCTAGTCTACTACCGAGGACGAGTATACGTACCCCCGGACGATGATCTACGCACGGAAGTACTGCGAGGGATACCATCCGAAGTTGTCCATTACGCTGGAGCAAGTACAAGGGGCGGAGGTCAACGAATATGCGTCCAACCTCAAGGAATTACATGTGTACCTCCAGGAATGAATTAGGGTAGCTAACGAGACCTACGCGAAGTACGCGAACCAAAAACGCCAGGAGGCCCCGGACTGGAAGGAGGGGGATCACGTTTGGTTGAATATGGAAAACGTCAGAACCAGACGACCTATGAAGAAATTAGATCACAAGTGGACGGGTGTCATGCCTTGCTTCTCCGGACCTTTCCCTTTCCTTTCCAGAGCTCTGGTTCATCACTTATACATGTTTCCGATATTCTATGCACCATCCTTACAATCTTCACGATACATATTACCTGTCACTCCAGTAGCCATATGACATATGTACCTGACAGCCTCATGTACAGTATATAGGCTGGGGACTCCCCTCGGAGCTCCCCAGCGTGTTATTGTCAAATCTTACCTGGAAACTCTTCCTACCTGGCTTGGTCCCTTTAGTACAGTCTACTAGTACTTGCTAACAGGGCCTGACACGTCTCAACTGTCATATATTTCCTCATTATCTGTTTCCTTTATCTCTGTCTCACCTCAACTCTATTTCTCTTCTCTGTTTCTCATCTCTGGCCTCTTTCTGTCAATCCTCGTATTGTCTACGCCTCTCCTTCGACTCACCATCTACGTCGAGGCTCTACAATTCGTCCTTCATCCTTTGGAACCTCCCATTAGGTTCCCAAGTCCGCTTCATTGCTCCCTAAGCTCCCCACAGCTCCCCACTCGTATTGGCTACACCTCCCCTCCACATCGAAGCGGTGGTTACGCGTTACGTTCTACACCTCTAGGACCTGCTATTAGGTCTACCCAAGCTCCACAACTACCCCTGGTTAGGCTCCCCTCACCAGTATCGGCACTATCCCATACCTCCTCGTACGGCCTAGGCGGCTACCGCGTTCGCTTAGGCCCAGTCTGGGTAAGACCAGAGCAGGCCTTCTGTGCCAGGGCCTCACATAATAACACGCTCAAAGGGAGTTCTCTCCAGTCCGGTTGTTGAGTAAGTCCATGTACACCAGTTGCCTCGCCTCCATGATTCCCACGTACCTCCCCAAAACCAATTTCATCCCTTCTACCTCCCCATTCTTCACAAAGCTTCACTGGGACCGATTTGCCATTCGTCAGGAAGGGCCTCGAAGTATTGGCCCACTGCTATGGACATCTGGAACACCTCCCTCAGTGTCCCCAGAGCATACTGGTCAATTTGCTAGACTCTCATTTCATGGGAGGAGCTTTCAACCAGTTTTGATATCCCCTGGAGCACCTCTGAAGCGTCCAGCTGGACCAAGAGCTATGCCTAAAAGACCCACCCAGGCCCAGGATCTATCCACAACGTCACAGGAACCTGGGACTGTACAGTGGTGCATTCCTGCCCTGCAGACAGTTCATAAGAACATCCCTATATGTCTCCAGGTGTCCAGAGTCAGGCTTTCAGACCCTCCTCCTCGTCGAAAACCTCCCTGGATAGCTTCTTTTCATCAGGGCTGTGTCTTTGCACATTCCCAGGTGTCCAGGATCGCACTTTTGGACCCTCCTCCTCGTCAGAAACCCCCCTGGATAGCTCCTTCTCCTTCTCACCAGAGCAGCTCTGATGATGCCCCAGAGCTGGAGGACGATCATGATTTGATGGAGGATTAGGAGCAGAAGAAGCTCCTTTCTTCCCTAAGGTACGATTTAACTTAATGATGATTTTGATTTCCTCTTCCCATTATATGTATCATAACTCTTTCGCTTCTGTCCGCATTTGAGACGTGCTTGGACCGCTGGAAAGCTTCCCGTCATACCTTCCAAACGCTCCAACAACTGTGCCAATGCGTGTCCTCGTTCCGGAGATGTAGTCCATTCAGTGATTGCAGGTACATCGAAGAGAGGAGGTATCATAACTCCTTTGTTTCTATTTGCGTTTCGGACGTGTTTGGACCGCTGAAAAGCTCCTTGTCATACCTTCCGAATGTTCCAACAACTGTGCCAATGCGTGTCCTCGTTCCAGAGATGTAGTCCATTCAGTGATTGCAGGTACAATGAAGAGAGGAGGTACTATAACTCCGTCACTTCTGTTCGCATTTCGGACATGTTTGGACCATTTTGAAGCCCTATTCCACAGTTTCCAAATGCTTCTATGACCGCCTCATGACGCTCCTCCGTTCCAGAGGAATGTGCCCCTCATTGTCAGCCAGTACTACGAGGAGAGGGGGTCCCATAACTTCTTCCATTCTCCTCGCATTCTGGACGTGTTTGAAGCATTTGGGAACCCTGAGCCATAGCCTTCTAACGCGCCTCTGACCGCCCTATGGAGCTGCTCCGTTCCAAAGGAATGCTCTCCTCCCTGTCAGCCAGTACTACGAGGAGAGGAGGTACCATAACTTCTTCGATTCTCCTCGCATTTGGGACATGCTCAGGGCGTTGGAAAGCTCTACTCCATAGCTTCCCAACGTTGCCTTGATTGCTCTATGGAGATCCCCTGTCCCAGAGGAATGTTCCCCTCACTGTCAGCCAGGACTACGAGGAGAAGAGGTACCATAACTTCTTCGATTCTCCTCGTATTTGGGATGTGTTCAGGGCGTTTGTAGGCTCTAGTCCTTAGCTTCCCAATGCTCCCTCGATCGCCCCATGGAGCTCCTTTGTTCTGGAGTGGTGTCCTCCTCATTGTCAGCCAGTACTATGAGAAGGGCACCACTCCTTCACTTTTGCTTGCATTTGGGATGTTCTGGGGGCGTCAGGAAGTGCTTCTGGACCTCTTTCCAATACCCTATCTGGTGTTCAGGTCAATGCCTGCATTCTGAGCTATCCTCCTGTCACTGTCCCCCTCACACTGAAACCTTTCCTATGGTACCTTCAACTTTATTTCCATGATTTATTTAAACTTTGTGACCATTTTCTACCTTCGCGGGCTCAGGTTTTAGAGGGGGGGGTACTGTCATGCCTTGCTTCTCCAGACCTTTCTCTTTCCTTTCCAGAGCTCCGGTTCATCACTTGTACATGTTTCTGATATTCTATGCACCATCCTTACGATCTTCACGATACATATTACCTGTCACTCCAGTAGCCACATGACATATGTACCTGACAGCCTCATGTACAGTATATAGGCTGGGGACTCCCCTCGGAGCTCCCCAGCGTGTTATTGTCAAATCTTACCTGGAAACTCTTCCTACCTGGCTTGGTCCCTTTAGTACAGTCTACTAGTACTTGCTAACAGGGCCTGACACGTCTCAACTGTCATATATTTCCTCATTATCTGTTTCCTTTATCTCTGTCTCACCTCAACTCTATTTCTCTTCTCTGTTTCTCATCTCTGGCCTCTTTCTGTCAATCCTCGTATTGTCTACGCCTCTCCTTCGACTCACTATCTACGTCGAGGCTCTACAATTCGTCCTTCATCCTTTGGAACCTCCCATTAGGTTCCCAAGTCCGCTTCATTGCTCCCTAAGCTCCCCACAGCTCCCCACTCGTATTGGCTACACCTCCCCTCCACATCAAAGCGGTGGTTACGTGTTACGTTCTACACCTCTAGGACCTGCTATTAGGTCTACCCAAGCTCCACAACTACCCCTGGTTAGGCTCCCCTCACCAGTATCGGCACTATCCCATACCTCCTCGTACGGCCTAGGCGGCTACCGCGTTCGCTTAGGCCCAGTCTGGGTAAGACCAGAGCAGGCCTTCTGTGCCAGGGCCTCACAACGGGCCCCTACTCAATCTTGTCAAAAGTAGGGAGTCATGCGTACCAATTGGACCTCCCTGGGGACCTCCACAAGATTCATAATGTGTTCCACGTCGACAGGTTGAAACCTCACTTCCACGATAAGTTCAAATGACGGAACTCCCCACCTCCCCCAGTCTTTATAAAAGGAAAGACAGAACACTTCGTCGAAAGCATCCTAGACTCAAAACCAATAAAAGGGCAACCAGGGGAAATGGAATACCTAGTGAAATGGGAGGGGTACGGCGACGAATTCAACTCCTGGGTAGGATGGGAAGGTATGGTGGGCTTGATTGAGCTCCTACGTATCTGGCACCAACAACACCCAAGGAAACGCCAGCCATCGCGTCTACATTGGGCTTCGCTGGAACGGGAAGCACAGGAAGAGGAGGGGGAGGACCGGGAAGGTAGCAGAGAACACAGCGGTTGAATGAGGATGACGAAGACACAACGGGAACGACAACCCCATGACAATTGACGACTGATTAATGAGAACTTGCATCGTAGGGTTCACACAACCTGAATGCACGACGATTTCACACTTATTGATTTTTCACACAAGTATAAAGGATGTTTTCATTAATTAACGAAAAGGCAAAACCAAAAAGGAAAAGAGACAAGCCTAGGGGTAAAAACAAGTACAAGAAAGGATAGGAAGACAAGAATTCTACATGAGGAACGGGAAGGCGCTACAACAATTCATCCTTAACGATACCCGGACCCGTCGCCAGGTCAACAACCTCCCTCGTCACAGAAACCCGACCCACACGAGACTCCTCCGTTTTGTACAACTCATCATCGTCGCCAGTAAGGTCGATGGCTAGGCTGGCAACGGATCCAAAACGGGGGGGCAGAGTGGGGGGGGAAGGAGGGAGAGGCGAAGGGGAGGTCGGTGACTCCTGCTCAGGCAGGAACAGAGGGACCTGGGGAGGGGAACCAACGGAAGAGGTGGATACCGGAGCAACCGACGCTTCAGGGGACTGCTCGATGACCACCTCCGCCAATGGTTCAGTAACCGGATCCACCACAGACATGGGAGCTGGGGTATTTGGCCCAGGCAAAGGAGTGTCGGTGATATGATGAAAGTAATGTAGCATCAATTGCTCCCAATCCGCTGTGAGCTGGTCGATACTGGGAAGGGCAGGAACGATATCGTCCCACCTCCCAGCACCGTCACTGTGAGGGAGAGGTGTGGACAGTGCGAACATGCGTCGGTGAAGAGGGGGTTCTAAAGAATCGTCGGGAGGAGGTGCGAAACCCGCATGTTGAGCAGCCATAAGGAAAGGACGGTCGCTGTCGAACCGGGAGTGTTCCAAGACCATGCGATAGAGGCCCTCGTCTTCGTCAACAGCATTGTTGAAAAAACACTGGATACTGCTCATGGATCGCATATACAGGTCACCGTGGACACCTCGAGCTGCCTGCATGTAATCCAAGGCCAACCGGAAGTTATGCACGACGACATCAAGGTCATCAGATTCGAGACCACGTCGAAGGAAGGCAACTACTGCCTCGATAATTGCCCCAATGTAACAGTGGTGATGGTGGAGGACAGTCGCGGGGTCCGAACGATAAAGGCGACGAGCAAGAGTGGCAATGCGGCGAAGGTCCTCATGAGCCTTGTTAAGATCTCCCTCGAGTTGCGAGAGAGGGGGCAGAACCACCTTGTAATAACCCTCGTCAGGGTACTCCTTGATCATCCAATCGACAAACGCTACACGATCCCGAGCACGATGAACCTCCTCCTGTAACTGCTCCACAAGACGACGTTGACGTGTGGCAAGAACGTTAGACTCGTCAACCAAACCTTGTTGGTACAGATGGGTTGTTGTCAAATGCGAGTTTTTGCGATTAGCGGTGGAGAGCTTCTCCACAGTGACCTTCCGCTCCCGGGTGGCATCTTGAAGGTCTTCCTGCAACTTCCGGAAACGCTCCAAGAGGCTCTGGGAAAAGAGTTAAGCAAGGAAGGAAAATTAGAGGAAGAGAGAAGACTCACTCGACCAGGAGTCCCCGGTAGGGCCTGCTCCAATGCACGGAATTGATCCAGCACACCACAGTATTCCATTTCTTGTTCGCGGACCTCATGATTGGTAGACCGCAATTGCTCCACCTCCCGTTGTCGAGATTCGAGGGCATGCGAAGTGTCCCGAAGAGCGGAAGTAAGCAAGGAATTCTCCCGCTGCGAGTCAGCAAGCTGAGACTCCAACTCACGAACGCGAGCAACAAGGCACTGATTCTCAGCACGGTAAGGGTGAGCCGTGAAAGTACAAGGTACCAAAGCAGGGCGAGGAGTGGGAGGCATAGGGGAAGAAAGGAGGTCTTGTCCTGCACCCTTTATAGGTGTTCGAGCAGGAGGGGGAGGAACGACTTGTTGAACCAAACCAGAATGCAATTCCGCCACAGTTGCCAACTGAACCAGATCGCTGGGACCCTGCATTGGCAGGTCCCTGTCGAGTACCCCCATTTGGGAAGGGGAGGCAGGAGGGGGAACAGGAAGGGAAGTAGGAGCTACCAAATGAACAGGGGGAACCACCAACCGAACGCGACGGGGAGGTTCTGCATTCACCCCTACTTCAGGGGACTTGCGACGAGAACGCTTCTTGGGAGCATCCGACCGAATCTTTTTGCTGGAGGGACCAGCCACAGGCATAGGGGAACGACCGCGCTTACGTTTGGCTGCAGCAGCTGCTCCGTTCTGTTGCAAGGTGAGGAGCTCCTGCAACTCTTGCTGGTCGGCATCAACTGCATCCTGCTCGTCCAACATATGCAGCTCAAGAAGGATGGAGGTGGAGGAGGTACGCGCATGAAGCGCAGCGCCGTATTCGCGCCAGGCAGTCAAGGGAATACCCCAAGTCGATTGATGGGCAGGAGTTCCATGGAGCTCCAAGAACCTTCGACTGTAGGCAAGATCTTGATTACAGCGACGGGCGAAATATCTGTATTGAAGAATCTTCCCCAGACTGCAAGTCTTCTTGGACGAGCAGTTCGTACACCAAGGGGAATTCAGCAAAACCTTACATTTCCCCGGTGTCTTCAGGCAATTGGTACAAGGAGATGCTACCTCCGCTAAAAGAAGCCATAACAGGTCATCCTGACAGTAAGCCGCCAGTGGTTTGCCAGTGTTGAAAACTGTTTCGAATAATTGAAGCTGCGGACGAGACGGCAACTCGATCGTAAAAGCTAGCTGGTCAGTCTCGACCTCCCCATCGGATTCAGGACCCGGGGAAGGTACCTCCCCCAAAGCAGTAAAAATGGGTAAAGGAGGAGATGGCGTGCAAGAAGCAGGATGAGCAGGGGTAGAGGACATTGCAGTTATAGGAGTTTAACCCGTAAAACCAAGGTGGTGAAAGAAGGGAAAAGGAAGAATCTGACGGACTTCAACAGGAAAATTTTGGGGACCACGTGAAAGTCAGGTGACTTCCCAGGAAACGCGCCTACCCTTCGCGAGGGCGCGAAGGGGTTACAAGGGGGGGTAATGTCATGGCCTGGCTACAACCAGACCTGCCCCAGTACCAGCTATCACCTCCTATTGACCTCCACACCTCCCAAATACCACCACGCACCTCCCTAACTATCACCATCCCCCTGTCATACCTACCCAAACGCCCCGACGTTCACCCCAATATGCATACAACACCGTCCTAATAGCCAGCCTAATCTCGATTACCTCCCTCCCTAGATTAGCTGCCTCATGTTCCAGATGTTCTCTTGTTCACTTCCCATATCTACTTAAGTAGCGCCGCAACGTCCAGAAGCCCCAGCTTGGTATATTTTGAACACACACCCTTTACATAGGTCCAGTCCCTGTCCCTTTGTACCTGCTAACTATACGGAATTCTCTCTACTCTCTGTTTCTCTATCTCTGTTTCTCTCTATTCTTGTCTACGGTTTTGATGATCGTCTACACGATCTAATATACGCTTTTACTTCACATCTAAGCAATCCGAAGCTCACCTCCCCAACACCTCCTCGAGCTCCCCCATTGCTCCCTAAGCTACGGGATCTCGATCTAGGTAACGTCGAAGTCGCTTCCTACGTCAAACTACGTACTGCTTCGCCGTTACAACCTCCCACACTCGAGAACGTCCACCCTCGATCCCAGTCCCCAGGAACCTACCCTCCCAGGTGTATATCTTCTCAGGAGCTTAGACCCTCCATACCCAATTCCAATACGGCCTAGTCGATCCTATATCGACGTTCTAGTGAGTACAACTCCTACTACGCAATACTACTAGGTTCTGTACATCCATCTCCCCTACCTACGCCTTAGGGACCTCTTCCAGGGTCATACCTCTCTGTCTTATCAACTACTAGGTCATTCCTGTCCTCGGTCGCGGTTTCCGTAGCTCCCTTCGAGCTCCAGCCTGCTCCTAGCATGCTACAATATAAACTCTTTATACCAAAACCACCCTAAGACCTATTCTGACCCAGGTCTTACAATGACGCACAAGTTGGTTGACAAGTGCTTCAGACAGCATGTTACTTGGGATCGGTTCTATGTCAGGTGTAGGGACTGGTCGGAACAATTCAGTGGGAAACTGAGGAATCGGAATCTCAATCCGTTTAAGGACTTGAGGCCTGGGTTTGTTAGGATACTTCTTGTGGAAGTCCTGAACAGCTTCCTTGGCATTTGTCATATTACACATCATTTCATGTGGTCCATAACCCTTCCATTTTACCTTGTATTGGATGATTTGTGTGAGTCAACTACTTCTTTTACCTCGTATTCCTCTTCTTCTCCTACTACTTCTGGAGGTGGTTCGGTGTTTCGGGGTTGTGTTGGGAACTGGGGTTCATGGTACGGGGATAGGTGTGTTTCGTTGAAGACATTATGGATTCTTTTCCATGTGCGAGGGATGTCAAGTTTGTATGAGCCGGGTCCGATCTTTTCAAGAACTTTAAACGGTCCAAATTGTTTGTCACCGAGTTTCTTCATTGGACGATCTGTCATTATGTTAGTTCCTTCGAGCCAAACTTTATCACCAGCGTTATATTCTATCACTTCATTCCAGTGTTTGTCATATTGGCGGTTCATATCCTCGGCGGCTTTTTTCAGTGCTGATCCTACTTCTTCCCTGATCTGTTTCATACTGTCGGCGAACTCTTGGGCGGTTGGGTTTTGTGACGTCATCTTCGGCGTGGTTCCTTTGTATGGGTGTCTGCCATTGTCTGCATAGAAGGGTGAGACTTTTGTAGCTGAATGTACTCGATCATTGTACGCAAACTCCATCATAGGAAGCCATTCGTGCCAGTCGCTCTGATGATGATTCACAAAAAGGCAGATGTAATGTTCAATTTCTTGATTTATCCATTCCATCTGGCCATTAGTCTGAGGATGGTATGCAGTTGTATAGTTGCTTTCAATTCCCAGTAACTTGTACAGTTCCTTCATGAAGCGGGCGTGGTACTGAGGGCCGCGATCATGGACGATCTTTCGGGGCATTCCATGGACTGGGAATACTTTGTCATGATAGACACGTGCCATTCCTTCAGATGTTATTGTAGTATGTGTGGCAAAGAGTCGCAACCTCTTTGTGAAGTGATCGACAAACACGCTGATGGCATTATATCCTCCAGACTCTGGTAATTCGCCAATCATATCTGTTCTGATGATTTCCCAAGGCTCAGATGGTACGTCATGTGGATGTAACGGTCCTACAGGCTTGGTACGATGTGTCTTTGTAGCTTGACATTTTTCACAGCCTTCCACGTAGATGCTGACGTCTCGACTAATTCTGGCCACCAGTAGTTGCATGTAATCAACTCAATAGTTTTATAGTGGCCAGGGTGTCCTGCTGTCTGGGCGTCATGATGTGCCTGTATGATCTGTCCTCTGAGTTCTTTGTCCTTAGGGACATAGATGTGTCCTTGCCAAACTGCTAGTCTGTCCTCAGTTTCAAGCCATTCCTTGTCTCGCTGATTTTTCTTTCTTCGGATGAGATTAAGCAGATCGTCTTCGGGGGCAGATGTCTGATCCGTTATCTGAGAAATGAAAAATTCCGGTTTTAGTAGCATGATGTTGGTATTTTTGTTCTCCCCTTTCTCAAGGCCTGACATCCATGACAGGGCATTGGCTTTTCCCATTGATTTCCCAGGCTTATGGAAGAGTTCAATATGGTATTCAGCGATTTCAACTACCCATCTGGCTTTTCGTCGGTTCAACTTCTGAGGTTTCCGGAAGTACTGGAGATTCTGGTGATCTGTGAAGACTTCAACAGGTTCTTTTGCGCCCAGCAAGTACTGCCTCCAGTCCGATAGGGAGTCCATGATGGCCATCATCTCTTTGTTGTAAATTTCATAGTTCCGTTCAACCTCATTGAGTGACCTGGACCTGAAAGCTACTGGTCTCAATTTTCCATTGACGTTCTGTGACAGGACTGCACCATTAGCGTAGTCAGAGGAATCAGCTTCAACTCGGAACTTTCCAGCTTCTCTTGGGATAATGAGAGTGACGTCTTCAATGATCCGGTCCTTCAACCGATCTGTCATGCACTGGCACTAAACCACAACACGCCTACTCCAACAACGTCCCCGAACCTCCTGCCTCCATTGGGAAACTCCCCTTCTCCTTCTCGGGAACCTCCCCTTCCTCTCTTGAGAACCTCCTGACGCCACTTCCATCCTCGAAACCGCCACCCGAACTCAATACCTCCACAACCACTACCGCCTGACAGACCCGGGAACTCGTCCATGCATCCATCAGACCGTCCTCATGTATTCTAGGGCTTCCCCATTAAATGCTCACTTCCCACAATGCTCCCCTGACCCCTTCATGTTACCTATATAAGTACCCTTATGCCCTAAAGATCGCTAGCTTGGTATATTTTGATCACACACCCTTTACATAGGTCCAGTCCCTGTCCCTTTGTACCTGCTAACCGTACGGAATTCTCTCTACTATCTGTTTCTCTATCTCTGTTTCTCTCTACTCTTGTCTATTGTCTCTCTGATCATCTATACAATCGAATACATGCTTTTACTTCACGTCTAAGCAATCCGAGTGAGTTCCCGAGCTCCCTCGAACAATACTAAAGCTCCCCAATGCCTACTGCCTTGGTGAGCTAACCTCCCCAAACCTCCTTGAGCTCCCTAGCTATTCTATAAGCTTCGGGACCTCTGTCTAGGTAACGTCAAAGCTACCCCTCACGTCGAACTACGTACTGCTTCTCCGTTACCAACTCCTACACTCGAGGACGTCCATCCTCAAGCCTAGCCCCCGGGGACCTACCCTCCCTGGCACATCCCTTCTCGGGAGCTTACACCCTCGAGACCCATTTACACATACGACCTACTCGATCCTATTTTGACGTTCTAGCGAGTACAGCTCCTACTACGCAATATCGTACGGTCCCGCACTCTTCCTTAACCTCCCTACGCCTTAGGGACCTCCCTGGACCTCCTAGGAACCCCTTCAAGGGTCACCATCTCGTCGTTCTAGCCACTACTAGGTCATTCCCGTCCTCGGTCGCGGTACTCGTAGCTCCCTTCGAGCTCCAGCCTGCTCCTAGCACGCTACAACATAAACCTCCACATACCAAAACCTACCCTAAGACCTATTTTGACCCAGGTCTTACACGATCGAATGCATCCTGTTCAAGAGACGTCCATTCCCAAGTTGTATTCCCTGTGAGTCGTGTTAGGGGTTTGGCAATTTTACTGAAATCTCAGATGAACTGGTGGAAGAAGTTGCAAAACCCTAAAAATGATTGTAGTTCACGTTTTTTCTCTGGTGGCTGCCAGGTTCGAACTGCTTCAACCTTTTGTGGGTCCATCCGGATTTGTCCATTGCCTACAATGATTCCGAGATATTCGACCTCCTTAGCTTCAAAGGTACACTTTTTGGGTTTCAAGTACAGCTTGTTGTCTTTTAGGATATCAAGAACCTTTCTGACGATGACTCGGTGTTCCTCAATGTTGTCCGTGAAGATAAGGATATTATCCATGTAGACAATGACATGTCCTTGATCGATTAACTCTCGAAGGATGTGATTCATGAACGCTTGGAATGTGGCAGGTGAGTTTGTAAGTCCGAAAAACATGACTGTAGGCTCAAACAAGCCTCTGTTTGTCCGGAACGCTGCTTTCCATTCATCTCCTTCTTTGATCCGGATGTTATTGAATCCGCATCGGATGTCCATCTTGGTGAAGATTTTGGAATTCTTTAGCTTATCGATGAGTTCCTGAATCAATGGGAGTGGATATTGATTCTTGACAGTCATGTCATTTAGCTTTCGATAATCCTGTATGGGCCGTAGTGTTCCATCTTTTTTTTTGACAAAGAAGAAAGGTGAAGCCATGGGTGAACGTGATGGTCATATTCATCCCGATCTAAGGTTTTCTTCCAGGAATCCGTCTAAAGCCTTCTGTTCTGGTGGACTGAGGGGATAAACTTTGCAATCAACTGGCTCAGAGCCTGGCGTTAATTCTATAGCATGATCCCATGGACGTCTTTCCGGCATTTGGTCAAAATTCTTTTTACTGAATACATCAGCATACTCGGCAAGGTACAGAGTAGCAGCATCTGTAGTAGTGGTATGTACTTTGATATGACCTTGGTCGGAGAGATACCCATTCCAATCGAACCAGAAGATCCTTTCACCATCGACAAGCTTTCCCTCTGTACCATCATCCTCAGGTGATTCATGGTGTAGCAAATATCCGCATTTGTCAGGACAACGTTCAAATGTCAACGTGGATTCCTTCCAATCAATGCTGGGATTATGGTAATGTAGCCAATCTATGCCTATGTCAAGCCCATGCCTCGGGCCCCCATTCCGCTGCTCGGTACTCCGAAGATCTGTGTTTATTGTAATCTCTTTCTTACTGTTCTTTCTCGCTACACATACCCTTTCATTCTAGTCCCTCCTTATTGTCTTTTACTTTACCCTGCAGGTACTACACGTATAGCTCCTAGTAGTTAGTCTGGCGCGCCGCTCCGTAGATATAAATACTGCCTGTACGCTACTGTAGTTCCTCAGTTTAATTATCAACTTAGATTCCCTCCTTAACTCTGTGCTCCTCTAAGTCTTCAGGCTCAATGCCTTGAAGTACATTCTACTCTACCTGAGGACTTCGACGTTCTTTGGTTCGCTCCTCGTCATCGGCGTTACCGCCGCTCCGACTTGGCTGCTACTCAGCTCCTCCCTTCTATACTCTCGATCTCCGGGGACTAACGGCGGCCATGTTGTTAATAACTTCACTACTGTCCCACTCGTCTTCTGCATTTAGACACTCTGTGACCTCTGGCACGTTACACGGTGTACATGAACTTAACAGCCTAGGAAGATATCTGTCTTGCCTAAATTGGTAACTGCCAAATCTATTCATTCGGCATGATCTCCTATCACCATTCGGACTTGTACATAGCCTTCTATGGAACCATTTTTGTTCAGAGTGCCATCAGCATTATAGACCGGCATTTTGACTGGTAACTCCTTAACAGTGAGCTGGTGCCATTCTACAAAGTCCTTATTGATACAGGACCCTGTGGCTCCGCTGTCTAGGAGGGCTTCTGTTTCAATCTGCACACCATTGTCAATATTCTCAATAGTGGTTCGCAACTTTAGCTCACGTCCTTGGGTACCTCAGACGAATCTCTTATGACTTTTGAGATTGGTAACTGCTTCAGTTGCGGTTGCATGATTTAGATTTCGTATAGCCAATACCGTTTCTTCCGATGCTTCTCTGACATGACTTTCAGGCATCCAGGCTCTAAGGATTCCTATAGCCATGGGGAGTTTGTCCATTTGTAACTACTGCGCCACCCATTCAGGTGTGTTTGGTTCATATCTCACAGGTTTTTCCTCAGTTCGGTTCATCATTGTAAATAAGTTATTTTTATTGGGTGTACCAGTACTACCGAATTCAAAACTAAATTGACTGTCTACATATGACGATGACGAAAAGTCCGATACTGATTCTGATATTGGCCCCGGCAGACCTGTGTCTACTGCTGGGGCAGGACAAAACCCAATTCCTTGGCCATAGCCTCCTGATCCTCCTGTGTCATTCGGCTCCACATGCCTCTGACAAACTGCTGTTTCGGTGCTTTCTCTGGACAGAATTTCGCAATGTGGCCTTGCTTACCACAATGGAAGCACTCCCTGTTGCGACGCGCAGTGTCAATGTCCATTGGTCTGCCTGCACCTTTGAAAGTTGTTCCAGTACTGTCTTTCCTATCCTGGGTGAGTACTGCAGGAGTTGGGGTCTTAGTTACTGGGACCTGTGTCGTCTGTGGTTGCCATCTCTGGCTACTCGGTCCTTGTCCAGCATTCCGCTGGTATCTGTTTGACCAGTTGCGCCGCATTTCCTCACGACGCCACCACATGTCATCGATACTGATGATCTTCTGTTTGAGTTCATCGAACTTTTCGATTCGCTCATTGCTGGTGCCATATACCTGATTGATCAGCTTCGATTCTATGTTCATCTCGATTAACCTAATGACATAAGGGGCATCCTTGGCATATCCGGCGTCTCGCATGATAACTTCAAATTCCTTGAAGAAATCCTCTGCCCTCTCATTGGGGCCCTGGCGGAGATGTTCTAGCTTCTCCTGTGCGTTCTCTGTGAGTCCTTTGTCTAGGAAGGAGGCATTCAATGTGTCCTTGAATCCTTTCCACGTGACTCTCCATTCTTCCTCGTTGTCATTGAAGTTGTTGTCCGTATAGTTCTGGACCCAGCTACTGACCTTGGGACCTCGCATGTACGAGATTGCAATGTCAATTCTTTCATTGTCCATAGTGACATTATTCCTTGGATCACGAATATAGGCAAAGAGAGTACAGCACCATTCTTTGAACTGGGCTTTATTGCCATCAAAGATACTAGGTTCTCTGAGCAATGATTTGCCATGAACCTTAGTAGTGGTAATGGGAGCAGGAGTAGGGTCAGACATGCTGTAGTTGGGTGGTATGTAAGTGGGGATGAATGAGGTGATGTTTTGTTCAATTGAAGATGAAGTGGATGGAGCAGATGAATCGGGGGTGGGGTAACGATCGGTTTGTACCAAAAGTCTAGGTCGTCCTAGTCTTGAAGTAAAATCCATTGTAAGGAAGACGAGTTACTAATGCAACTCGGTGGTGATGATGGGAAAATGTATGATTGGATCCATAGAAGTTGGGAGTAATGTGGGGACGATTTCGAAAAAAGAGTACGATGATGGGGGAAGCAGCCTTCCACTCTCGATTGATGAACAGATGCACCCTCCCTGTCTAGGAATGGAGCTTGATGTGCACACAAAGACCGTTCTCCAAGGATTAGTGATCAGTCGCCGCTTTCATCTGCCAGTATGGTGTCGGACTCAATGTTACACCTTTGTACTATAGGTGACACTGCTCGAAGAGAGAGTAGAAGTCTGTGAAGGGTTGGTAAAAATGTGAGTGGGGATAACTGTGATACGGATATGATTGCGTAGCGTGTGACAGGTGGTAAGAGTAGCTTTGATCTTCTGTCAGCGACTGGTTCTAGTAACAGATGTCACCAGGCGTCACACTTCGGAGAAAGCTTAGAAAGCAGAGTGATAGAAGCAAACATTCTGGCTAAACCAGGTAGAATAGATGAGATCAAAGCTAGGGAAATACAGCAAGTAACTACAGCTTATATATAAGTAAGTAACCCTCCGCCCTAGTAATGTCCGATACTCTGGGTCAGTGGCAAGCATGAGTAAAACATGTGTGAAACAGATAAAACCTAAGTAAAGCAATGTGTAAGTAATAAAGACTCGATCGACATGCTGTATGCCTGTTGTGAGACTGCTGTGTTTAATATAAGTGAAATGAAAAGTGCATGTTGTATCAGTAAGCATGAATAATAGGTCAGGTGACAAGATAAGACAAGATGTGAGATAAAGGAGATCAAAGATAAGACAAGATAAGGAAAAGATAAGATGAAAAGAAGTGATCGTAACACCGCCCTTAGACACCTTGTGGCCTCTGGCACAGCTTCATGGTGTACATGATCTTAACATCTTTCTAGCTCCCGGTTATATCCATCTTCACTGGTCATTGTCCTAGGGACCTCCCTGGGCCTTCTAGGAACCCCTTCAAGGGTCATATCCCACAATCAGTACTATCACCAGGTCACTCCTGTCCTTGGTCGCAGTTCCCGTAGATCCCTTTCAGCTCCAGCTTGCTCCTAGCATGCTACAATGTAAGCCCTTTATACCAAACCCACCCTTAAGACCAATTCTCACCCAGGTCTTACAACAGGCTATTTATATAGATAATTGTATGACAGTATTACACAAGAAAGTACTGAGGAATCTGCATAAAGTAAATGATGACATATGACTACATATGACATTGTATAACACATGATCATATTGGTGATGTGTGAACTGTCTAGCCATGCTCAACAGTCTTGTCAATTCCTTCTCATCAACTTGCCTTTGTTTGCCAGCCACATGCTCCTCCTGAAGTTGTGCTTGGTATTGACCCCTATGATTAGCATTCTCAGCTTTACATGGGCTTCTTAGCTTAAGAATAGCCTGCTCACTGTTTGTTATGTTTGGAATATTTGCTTCTGCTATGAGAGTGTTGTTAATTACATTGTAGAGGTGTTGAAGTCAGGACAAGGAATTTCAGCTGGGTCAAAGTCTATCCAATTTGCCACCTAATTGAAATAAAGTGTTAAGATCATGTACACCGAGTAACCGTGCCAGGGGTTACAAGGTGTCTAAGGGCGGAAGGTTGAATGGGACAGTAGTGAAGTTATTAACAACACCGCCGTTACGCCGCTAGTCCCTGGAGATTGAGAGTAAAGAAGAGAGAAGCCAGGAGCAGCCAAGTCGGAGCAGCGGTATTGCCGATGACAAGGAGCGAACCAAAGAACTTATAAGTCCTAAGGTTAGAGTAGAGAGTACTTCAAGGCAATGAGCCTAAAGACTAAGAGGAGGTCTAAGTTGGAAAGGGAATCTAAATTAATCTAAGATGATAATCAAACTGAGGAACTACAGTAGCATACAGGCAGTATTTATATCTACGGAACAGCGCCTCTGTCATGAAGTACGCTGCCCCTATCATTTTCCTTTTCTCACCGTCTACGCCCTTATTTGTACGATACATCACTCCATCACCTTCATGTCCCACCATTGTCGAACCCTCATCGATTACTGATCCACCTGACCCCCATCATCGATTACTGATCCATCAGCTACCCTTCTCCTTCTACCAGCTTCTGCCACCTTCTTTATTCTCAAACTGTACAGTATTACATCGTCAGTTCCCGCAGACCGGATTGTGTATATAAAGCCAGCCCCCACTACCTGGTCCCTTATCTTGACCTCTCTGTTATTATCTTGGGACCAGGTACGTGCTTACTTACTAGTACCTACAACTACGATACTAATATAACTCTGTCATTATCTTGGGACCAGTCTGCCTCTGCTCCGCTTAGTCGTTCCGCATTATCACTCTGCCACTCCGCCTCCCTGCTCCGCTTAGTCACTCCGCCGCTACTGCTTTGTGACATTAGGTCAAGATCCATTACTGCACTAACAGCCTACCGATAAGGTTGTCCTTGCAGTATCCATAGACACCACGTCTTCCCCAGTCCCGCCCGATTCTGAAACACCCGCTGCCATTGTAGACTGCTCTGCTCTCCAACACGCACTGGACACCAGAGATCAGCACCACGCCTACAACAACAACGAGAATTGGCGCGATTGCCAGTCTCAACCTTGCCCCAACGCCCTTCCCAACTCAATCCAAGAGCCGCTTACTGTGAGCAATATAACCTTCCTGCCCATTCCCCAACCCCGATTGCCTACTCCTATCATGTCGACTCCTATCCCGCCTGCCACACCAGCCCCACCCGCCTCTGCAAAGGATCTCATGACTCAGCTCATTAAACAAGTAGCCAATCTTGCTACAGCCATGGAGGAATGCTCATCCTCCAAGTCCAGCATGAACAAACCCGAGGTATTCAAGGGTAAAGACAGTAATGAAGCACGACGTTTTAGGGCTCAGTTCCAGAACTGGGCATCAGAACAACCTGATCTTTCCAACAGTCAGGCAAAGCTTATCAAATCGGCTTTAGGCTTCTTCACAGAAGGTGCTGGAGACTGGGCGACTCCCCATTTGTTGAATTTCAATGCGGAGAATCCCCCTTTTGAAGGCGATTGGCAGAAGTTCCTCACAGAATTCAGCCAGCGGTTTGAATCGATAGACCCAGGAATGGAAGCTCGTAACGTGATCCAATCCCTGAAGCAGGGTAAAGGGCAGACGGTAGCAGAGTTTGCTCAGAAATTTCAGGACATCGGGAGTCGGACTGAGATGTCTGACATTGACTTAAAGGAACATTTCTACTATGCCCTACTTCCGGAGATACGACAGAATCTGATTACGGTAAACATTGGTCAAGGAGCTGCTCAAACCCTCAAGGAGGCCATCACACGGGCTGTATCAGTGGACGTCTACTTGCATGACCCCACCCTGACTGGTCGAAGCACTGGACCTACCCCCTCCTATGTGGCCCCTGCTGACCCCCATGCCATGGATATTGATGCCACCTACACCAGTAATGGGAATATGAGGGAGGCTTTCCTGGCCCGCATGCGGGGACAATGCTTCGGCTGTGGTGCTCAAGGTGATGTCAAGCAAAACTGCCCCCACCGAGAAACTACCTGCCGCTACTGTGGACGTCGAGGACATCTGGAAGCAGTCTGCCAAGACAAATTCATGGGACTTGGACGAGACCGAGGCCGACGCCAGCAACCTCGGCGCCAGCAGATATCAGCCACGGGATCCGCATCATTCTCCCTGTTCCCAAATAAATCCATCCAGATTGCCGCCTCGACCCCAACTCCCGTACTGGCTACGGTACCTGCTGCTCCGAGTCCCCCTAACCAGGACTTCTCCAACCAGATTGGTCAAATAAGGGAATTACTTGATTGTGCTAATGCTATGTCCTCCTCGTCCTCTGGCTTTCAACAGGGTTTTTAAAGAGGGTACCCGCCTCGGCTGCACCGAGAGTACCCCGTAATCATTTTACTATGTTCGCTACCTCTTCGTATGACTCGCTCCCATCATGTACAATATCGTCGATCCGGGAATTAAATTCCAGCTCCCCACATTTTCGAATTCATGCGAGACTAAGAGGAAGGAACCATAGTATAACAACTGCAGCCATGGTAGACTGTGGAGCTACCGCCCTGTTTCTAAACCAAGACTTTGCCACCTGGAACCGTGTAAGATGTATTTCACTCCAGAAGCCAATTGACGTGTTCAATATCGATGGCACCCCTAACCGAGCTGGCAGAATCACCCACTTTGCACGTCTAGCACTCACAGTAGATAATCAGGAACGGTGGATGGACTTCCTGATCACCCATCTAGGCGGAGAGGATATTATCCTGGGACTCCCCTGGCTACGGAAGGTAAACCCTGAGATTGACTGGGAAAACGGACGACTTTCAGTAAAACCCCTCGAGTGACTATAGAAGAAGTCCAAGACGAGGAGATTTCACACCCCCACCTAGCTGCTGCTAACACAGAGAACCCCATCTCTGAACTCCCAAACCCAGAACCCCCTCACTTTGAGGCATCACTGGAAGTGACCCTTGAAGAGAGTGAACCAGCTATGGTGGAGGAATCTTCAATACATCGAATCCGAGCCAATCACAAAACCCGTCGGGCATGGGTTAAAGCAGGAATCCTAGAGGAACAGACTGAGGAAGTCTGGTGCGCAGCGGGATTCACTTACTCCCAGCAACTAGCAGAGGAAGCCAATCGAGACAAACCGGTCAAAACCTTCGCAGAAATGGTCCCTGAGCAATACCGTGAATTCAAGAAGGTCTTTTCAGAATCTGCCTCCGAACGACTACTGGCCCATCAGCCCTGGGACCACACAATCGATCTCTTGCCTGGAGCACTGGCAACCATGCGCACCAAGATCTACCCCATGTCGCTAAACGAGCAGGAGGAGCTGGATCGCTTCCTGGAAGAAAATCTGCGGAAAGGCTACATTGTTCCCTCTAAATCACCCATCTCGTCCCCAGTCTTCTTTGTTAAGAAGAAGGATGGAAAACTCCGCTTCGTACAGGACTACCGGAAACTGAACAAATACACTGTGAAGAACCGCTATCCCCTCCCCCTGGTTGCTGATATTATCAGTTGACTTCGAGGGGCCCGATATTTCACCAAGTTTGACGTCCGCTGGGGTTATAACAACGTCCGAATTGAGGAAGGCCACAAATGGAAAGGAGCCTTTGCAACCACACGAGGGCTGTTTGAGCCTAAGGTTATGTTCACCAACTCCCCTGCAACATTCCAAGCACTCATGAATGCGATATTTGCAGACCTTATAGCAGCTGGAAAGGTAGCGGTTTACCTGGACGATATCCTCATCTTTAGCAGTGACCTTCAGGAGCACCAACAAGTGGTATGGGAAGTACTAACCCGGCTGGAGAAGCATGACCTGTACCTACGACCGGAGAAGTGTGAATTTGAACAACAGCAGATTGAATACCTAGGCCTTATTATATCGGAAGGGGAGGTGAGAATGGACCCGGTAAAGGTAGCTGTAGTTCGCGACTGGCCAGCCCCCACTAACCTCCGAGAGCTATGAGGGTTCCTTGGATTTGCTAACTTCTATCGGCGCTTCATCCGGAACTTTGCGAGGATAGCCAGGCCCCTGAACGACCTCACTCGGAAAGACATATCCTTTACCTGGATGGACACCCAGCAGAAAGCATTTGACACCCTCAGAGAAGCCTTCATCTCCGCACCGATTCTAGCCCTGTGGACTCCGGACAGACCAACCCGAATCGAGGTAGACACATCAGGCTTTGCCACCGGCGGTGCCCTCATGCAGCAGCCAGAGGATGGCCAGTGGCATCCCGTCGCTTTTAGATCAGCCTCAATGCAACCAGCAGAACGGAACTACAAGATCTATGACCGGGAAATGTTAGCCATCATAGAAGCGTTGAAGGACTGGAGGAACTTCCTAGAGGGACTACCCCAGCCATTTGACATCATCACTGACCATTCCAACCTTGAGTTTTGGCGCACAGCTCAAGACCTCACCCGGCGACAAGCTCGCTGGGCTCTATACCTCTCACGGTTTGACTTCCACATGATCCACCGCCCTGGTAGAACAAACACTCCGGCAGATGCTCTCTCTCGTATGGCAGCCCACCAGGTACTAGACAATGAGGATAATCGACAGCAGACGGTCCTTAAGCCCAACCATTTCACCAAAATTGCAGCCTCTATCCTACGGAACCCCTTAGAGGATCACATCCGGAAAGCCTCATAGTGGGAAGCACAGGTACTGGAAGGTCTCAAAACAGTCAAAGAGCATGGACTACAACGCTTGGCTAATGGGATCGCCAAATGGGAGGAGGACAACGGTCTGGTCTATTACCAAGGACGAGTATACGTACCCCCGGACGATGACCTACGCACAGAAGTACTGCGTCAATGTCATGACCATCCCACGGCTGGACACCATGGAACACTCGATCTAGTTAGCACCCACTTCTGGTGGCCAACACTGCGCTCCTTTGTGGAGAAGTATGTAGAGGGATGTGAGACGTGCGCACGCAAAAAGATTCAACAACACCCACGAGCTGTAACGCAGCCATTAGACGTACCTTCGGGTCTATGGGAAGAGGTAGGAGTGGACCTGATAATGCAATTGCCTAACTCCCAAGGATACGACGCAGTCCTCGTTTGCATGGATCTCTATGGGAAACAAATTCATGCCCTCCCATGTACTAGCTCCATCACTGCGGAAGGCGTTGCTGACATCTACTACAGAGAAATCTTCCGTCTCCATGGGCTCCCTCTCCACTTCAAGTCTGACCACGGGCCTCAGTTTGCAGCCAAACTCATGCGATCTCTACTCGCTAGACTGGGAATAAAATCAGACCTTACATCCGGGTACCGTCCTCAGTCCAACGGTCAAACCGAACGCGCCAACCAAGAAGTAGAAAAGTACATTCGACTCTATGTAGGTCGTTGGCAGGATGATTGGGCAGAACATCTCCCCATGGCGGAGTTCGTAATCAACTCGCAAACCCATTCTGCACTTGGCATGTCCCCATTCGAGCTCACCTACGGATATCTCCCCTTGTTTAACATTCCAGTTGGACAACGCAGCGGGATCCCGGCGGTGGATGACCGCATACAGATACTCCGAGAAGCCCGACAGGATGCAGGGGCCGCCTTGCACTTAGGGAAGAAGCAACAGAAAGAAGGATATGAACGAGGAAAACGGAAGGCTCACCAGTTCAAAGTCGGAAATTTTGTTTGGCTCAGTGCGGAGGACATCAACCTCCAACTATCCAGTGAGAAGTTAGGAGATCGACAACTCGGACCTTACCGCATCCTGGAGAAAATCGGACCACTGGACTACCGCCTTGACTTCCCCACCTCCCTCGACCGCATTCACCCGGTCTTTCATGTTGACAAACTCTATCCCTGGAAAGGGAACACCATCAATGGAGAAATACCAACACCACCGGAGTCGGTATATCTAGAAGATGAAGATGAGCTGGAGTACGAAGTTGAGGAGATCTTGGACAGTCGGGTTCGGTGGAAGAGGTTGGAATACCTGGTTAAGTGGAAGGGTTACGATGCAGGACATAACTCATGGGAACCAGCACCCAACCTTAGCCGCGCGCCAAAGATCGTTCGAGCATTCCACAAAAAACACCCCTCAGCAGCTAAAGCTTGACCATCGAGGACAATGGTCATAAGGAGGGGGGTAATGTCATGAAGTACACTGCCCCTATCATTTTCCTTTTCTCACCATCTCTACGCCCTTATTTGTATGATACATCACTCTGTTATGATCACTTCTTTTTCATCTTATCTTTTGTCTTATCTTTTATCTTTTGTCTTATCTTCTATCTCCCTTATCCTACATCTTGTCTTATCCTGTCACCTGACCTATTATTCATGCTTACTGATACAACATGCACTTTTCATTTACTTATATTAAACACAGCAGTCTCACAACACGTATACAGCATGACGATTGAGCTTTCACTACTTACACATTGCTTTACTTATGTTCTACTCATGTTTACCACTAACCCAGGGCATTGGGCATTACTAGGGCGGAGGGTTGTTTACTCGTATATAAGCTGTAGTTACCTGCTGTATTTCCTTAGCTTTGATCTCGTCTATTCTACCTGGTTTAACCCAGAACTTTGCTTGTTCCCTTTATCGCCCCGCTGTTTGAGGTTTTCTTGAGTGTGACGCCTGGTGACATCCGTTACTAGAACCAGTTGCTGACAGAAGATCAAAGCTATTCTTACCACCTGTCACACGCTACGCAATCATATCCCTATCACAGTTATCCCCACTCACATTTTTACCAACCCTTCACAGACTTCTACTCTCTCTTCGAGCAGTGTTGCCTATAGTACAAAGGTGTAACGTTGAGTCCGACACCGTACTGGCAGACGAAAGCGTTGACTGATCACTAATCTTCGGAGAAGGGTCTTCGCGTGCACATCGAGCTCCATTCCGAGACAGGGAGGGTGCATCTGTTCATCAATCGAGAGTGGAAGGCTGCTTCCCACATCATCGTACTCTTTTTTCGAAATCGTCCCCACATTACTACCGACTTCTACAAATCCAATCATACATTTTCCCATCATCACCACCGAGTTGCATTAGTAACTTGTCTTCCTTACAACGGATTCTACCTCAAGACTAGGATGACCTAGGCTTTCGGTACAAACCGATCGTCCCCGCTCCCCCAACTCATCTGCTCCATCCACTCCATCTTCAATCAAACGAAACATCACCTCATTCAAACCTGCCTACATATCACCCCACTACAGCATGTCTAACCCTACTCCCGATCCTATCCCCACTACTCCTATCCCCATTACTCCTGTCACCACTCCTCATATTCATGGCAAGTCATTGCTCAGAGAACCCAGTACCTTTGATGGCGATAAAACCCAGTTCAAAGAGTGGCGCCGTACCCTCTTTGCTTACATTCGCAATCCAAGGAACAGAGTCACTACAGACAATGAGAGAATTGACATTGCAATCTCGTATATGCGAGGTCCCAAAGTCA